>NDXB01014804.1:0-12110 GCA_002631895.1 Agapornis roseicollis
AGCTCCAGGTCCCTCTTGTGCTGCTGCCCCAGAGCTGGATCAGGGCTGCAGGGGGGGTCTCCCGAGATTGCAGCAGAGGGGCAGGATCCCCTCCCTGAGCTGCTGTTCATGCTCTGGGGTTCAGCCCAACACACAGGTGATAGTCACATTACCTGAGTGGATTCCCCACCTTTCTCTACAAAACACCCATCATCAGCAACCACTTTTTCACCTGTATTTGCTCACAATCAGAAAAGATAAAGCCACCATCATTATTTTTATGTGTTCTGCGACTTTACAGATGATTGTGACATTTCTGGTTGCTGTAATTTCATGAGGAAAACAAGGTATTATTATCTAGAAATTGGTGATGGGCACTTTACGAACGTCTGGATACCTAAAAATAGCTGCAGAAGACAGTGCTGCTGCTACATTTTAAGCACAAGAAGGAGCAAGAAAAGCTTTCCTAGAATTGCTGAAGGGAGTAGCTGACTTTTTGTTTAATGCTGATTAAATACATAGGTTATGTGAGGACCTGATGCAATCCCCTTTAGAAGCTGCTACATATATATGAAAATAGCATAGCAACCAGTTGTATGTGAGGGAGAGTGACAATAAATGCTATTCTTGACACAATTGCTCTGGATAAATTGGTGACAGACATATTATGCTCCTATTTGGTTAAAAGGGCTGTTTTCTCACAGATGAATCAGTTTATGAACCACAGTGAATTGTCCTTCGCCAAAATAATTGATGGAGTCTGAGTCATTGATACTGGGTATTTTATTTGAATTTCCTTGTTTTATTTATTCTGTGCTTAATTTACATATATATATATGCCAAATGTACATACTCTTGTAGTGACTCTGCTGTATGAATAGGTTGAAGTGAGAGTTGCTGAAGCTGCTATCAGATCCCTGTGGTTTAGTAGCAGTCACATCGGTCCTGTGAGTTAAGTTGAATATATTTAACTGTGCTTTTTGTGTGCTGGAGTAAGGAATTTGTCATACTTTGGGGTTGGCTGTTTATTACTATAACTTAATGACTGGTTATAAAAAGAAATAAAGAGAGGTGCAAAGACCTTCCTGAGCTATGTCTTGGGTAGTTGCCTGTGATCTTCCTTTTCTGGTTATTATTCCCCCCCACTCCTTTCCACAGTGATAAATAGTTAAAAGGCAATTACAATGTTAAATTGTTGTGTTAATGTGCTACTACAGGAAGCCAAAGGGAGCAGCACTGGTGAGCTGAAAGCCAGTCAGTTCCCATTAAGCATCCAGGCTGCCAGGGGAGTCCTCCACCATGGAGAAACAGGGAAACACAATCAGGGTCTTATCAAGTCTGACACTGAAAATGATGCAATCACATTCAAGTGTCCCAGAAGGACCATGGCACTGAATAAAGATAAAGCCACTCAGCCCTCTCTTTCTTCACTGAGGTCATTGGGAAGGGAAGGATGTCATTAACCAAGCAATAAATCTTATTCCTGAGGCTTCTAGTTTGGGTTTTCTCCTCTGCAGCTCCTCAGTTACGCAAGGAAGGGGATGGCACCCAGCAGACCCTTTTGTGCCCGCATGAAGAGTCCTTGCCATGGCCATGAGCTGCTGAGTGCAGCGGTCGCACAGTGAGCAACAGTGGGAAAAATGTGCCTCATCATCGCTCCACAGCCAAGCTCTTTCAGCTTTGTGTTGCCTCTACCTGTGCTCAGCTATTGCTGGAGCATTTCCTGCAGAAACCAGAAAGCAAAAGGTCGTGTCTCATCCCAGGCTTGCCAGCAATGAGCCATAGTGTGCCAGGGAAGGAACACCAAAGCTTTGGTACCTTTGAAAAAGGCATTGAAAAAGCTTTTTTGAGAAGGCTCATGGGACACCTTGTAACAGTTTTCCTATACTTAAAGGGGGCCTACAAGAAACCTGGAATGGGACTTTTGTCTAGGGCTGTAGGGCCAGGCCAAGGGCAATGGCTTGAACCTGCCCAAACAGGGGAGACTGAGCTGAGCTCTGAGGCAGAAGCTGTTCCCTGTGAGGGTGCTGAGGCACTGGCACAGGGTGATGGCCCAGAGAAGCTGTGGCTGCGCCATCCCTGGCAGTGCTCAAGGGCAGGTTGGACACAGGGGCTTGGAGCAAGCTGCTCCAGTGGAAGGGGTCCCTGCCTGTGGCAGGGGTTGGGTCTGGAGGAGCTTTAAGGTCCCTTCCAACACAAACCATTCCATGGCTCTCTGATTCTATGATTCTATGTCTTGGGTGGACCACATTTAGACCACGTTTTTTAAGAGGGAGTTTTAGTGGGGGACAGTCCCAAGGTTCATGGGCTCCAGCTCAAGTGATCATCCTTCTCTCAAGTCTATCCTTGTTTTTTGCTTCTGCTCTACGTTATCGAGGGCTTCAGTCCCCACTCACAGTGCTCTTTGTGGCTCTCCTGTGCTCTGTCAGCAGCTGAAGGCTGTCCAGACCACCAATCTATATTGCAGTGTGCACTTTTCCTTAAGAGGTTTTTCTTCTCTTCTCCCCATTTCCCTGATGTTCCAGGCTCCCTCCCAAGGAAGGTGGGAGGAGGCAGAATTGTCGTCCTTCCTGTTCTTGAAACTTGGAAAATTTCTCTTGTCTTGGGGATCATTTTGTGAAAAGAATGGGCCCTTGGTTAGGAGAAAACAATCCTCTCCAGACTGGGAGAAGGAAACTAGTGAAATAACTCATTCTCCTCCGGCTGCAGTATGACTGAGGAAAGCTGCATCGTTCCTCCAAGCAGTGCTACCACCTTTTTATTTTGGGGCAGAACAGCAAGTGATTTGCAGTGGCTGCAAGATCTCCATGCAAAAACCAGCTATTAAACACATCTCCTTGTGTGCATCAGGAATCCCTTTGCCTAGAAAATGTTGGTGGGGACATTAATTTTTCAGGCTTCACTTTTTAAAGCAATACAGAAAGGGACTTTCCTGCTGTTGAATGGTCAGGGAGAATTAGAAAAGTGCTGTGTGTCTTGTTCCCTTGGGATTGCCTTCTTCTCGGGTCATCCCCTACCTCATGATGTCCACTGGAATAATTTGGAGCAGAATCTTGACTGAGCTGAAGGTTAATGTTAGGCAAAGGGCCCAAGTCGTGTATTGAAATCTGCAATTTAATTCTTGGCTTTAGTGTGGGCCCAAGACCCTGCTTGTAGTTCCAAAACCACTCCTTAGGGTATTGAGTGCTCCGAGCATATGAAACCAGGGTGTTAACAGGAAGGCTCAAATTTTGGCCTTCAGCTATTATATTTATTCCATTCCACCTGTCCTTCCTTTTGAATGTTTGCAAATTAAAACCTGCTCAAGCCGTGCACCTTATAATTTTTGTTTTTCTTTATGACAAAATACAGCCTTAATCAAATGCTTTTTGGTTGGAACATACACCAATACATAAACCAGCCTCCAAAACAAATGACTTGGTAGTAATAGAAAAATGCTTTTTATTGAAGTAGCTGACCTTCCAAGGAATTAAAACTCATTAGCCGCTCCCATTTAGAAAAAAGAGGGCTTTTAAACATCAATTTAGAATCCATTTTCAAGCACTCTCGAGGTCCTGTGTTACCACTTGGATCCAGTGAGATGTTGATCTAATAAACAGCTGGAAAGTGCAGAAAAGCAGGAAAGGAGCTGGAATTTCTGAAAACCTTTCGATTCTGTGGAGTGCTAAAATAATCAATTACTAAATTAGCAGCTTAAAACAAATCAAACACCATAAGCAGACAAACAAACAAACTAATCAACAAAAAAGCCCACCAAATCCATAACAAACCAAACCAAACACACACACACAAAAGAAACAAGCACAGCCCCCCAGAACATTTATTGGTCTTCTAGAAAAGAGAGAAATAGAAAGTCACTGCCAAAATGTGCAAGTGATATGAAGTTTGAAGAGGAGAAATAGCACATTCCTGCTTATCTCAGCTTGGCCTGGCACTGTGCTGAGTGCTTGCACTGCCTGTTCCACAGAGGGGATTAGCAAAATAAGTTGGTATTAAAATAAGTCTCATCAAGCTAAAGAATACTTATTTTTCACAAACTACTCATTAAAGAGTGTGTGCAGAGCTATGGTAATATTTCACCATTTGACACTCTCAGACCTGATTTTCAGTTGTCCAACTCCTGCAGTCTGCAATTAAAGACAATAGGGTTTGGATTTTGAAGGCCATCGGTTGCTAAAAATTATTAAGTTCCACTGGAAGAAAGGATACCCCATGTGTTTCAAGCTGACTATACAATCAAGCACTGTACTTCATAGGTAAGGTGAGAATAATGCTGTTTTGTCCTACTGAATTGTTGTGCAGATATATTTATTAGTGCTTGAAAAATCTGATTGCTCTATTAGCTGTGAAAACTGGCCTGTGGGGAAACAAACACTCATGCATTCAGAATAGCGTCTAGCTCTGTGCAATGAATGAAGCTTGTGGCCACAGAGTGAACAGGGAAGATGAATGAAAATGTTGCTAGTTCTTCTCTCGTGGAGTCTTATCCTTTCCAAGTGCAATGTGAAGCAGGACCCATAGAGAAGTGTGTTGATTGGAAGGCTGAATTTTGGATCTGCTTAAAGATGCTAAAGTAAGATTGCAGGAATAAGTTCAACTCTGATGCTTTCAGTCTCCTGCATGGTCCATTTTGCAGTGGTCACCAGCATCTGTGGGTATGGTCTGTGTGCACTTCCCTTGTAAAAGTGTGCAGGTATCTTTGTTCAGGAGGCAGCATTGCTACTATTTAATAATCCTAATACTGTCTGAGTTCTTGGCTCTACATAACTTAGATGAGGTACCGTTTTTTTAAAAGCATTTCTATTTTAAGAAGTAAAATGAATGCTGTGAATGTGTGAATACATCTTTGCCCCTTGGGACAACTGATGAAGATGCTGCAGAGAAGATCCTGCTGTTACATGAGCCAACAGGAGCAGAAATCAGATACTACTGCAACCCACAGTATCTCATGCTAGCTGTGGTGCCTCTAAATGTCGTGTGCTATGCTAAGGTGTTGCAGGTGATGGATTAGGACAAGGGAATATGGGAACAGCCCAGCTAAAATAATCCTTGCCATGGAAGAATACAAGGCATGTGGCAGCATTCCAGGGAGAAGAGGTAAAATGAAGTAAAAATCTTGATTGAATATATAAATGTGGCAGCTAGTGTTTAAAAGAGATTAGTAAGGACTATGTATGTCCCACTGAAATACGCAGCAGTGGGATTTGCTCTTCATAAAGTAGCCTGAAAAGAAGGGCAGTGTAAATACATCAATACATCAATTGTTTTTACAAAGACATGTAGGGACAGGACAAGATGGGATGGCTTCAAGTGGAAAGAGATTAGATTTAGATTAGACATTAGAAAGAAGCTCTTCCCTGTGAGGGTGCTGAGGCGCTGGCCCAGGGTGATGGCCCAGAGAAGCTGTGTCTGCCCCATCCCTGGCAGTGCTCAAGGCCAGGTTGGACACAGGGGCTTGGAGCAAGCTGCTGCAGTGAAGGGGTCCCTGCCCGTGGCAGGGGTTGGGTCTGGAGGAGCTTTAAGGTCCCTTCCAACACAAACCGTCCTGTGGTTCTATGATTCTACGATTTACAAAGATGATGTCTTGAGATTGCTCCATATGTCTATTCTTTCCCATTATATCTCATTTTGATACCTTGGGTCCTGTTCACTGTAATATCATCGCACTGATGAGCTTATGCTGCTCATACTGGTTCATTCCATACAGTGTCAGAAAGCAATTTATAGGCAAGAGCTTAAGACCAGGAGATTAAAAAGACCCATCCCACTAGTGAGCTAACAGTGACTGCTAACACAGTGCAGAGGTGTGGACAGTCTGAGTTGTATCTGAAGTGGTAGTAATTGGGAGGTAGCTGTTGCCTATGTCTCGTATTGGGCCAAGGGTTTGACTGCACATATATAACAGGAGAACAAACACAGCACCAGGTTTGACATTTTTCTGGGATATATAATAATAAACAGTTGGCAGGCTCCAATGTGGTGCAATAAACACAGTGTTTAGGATGAAAGGAGATGTGACTTTGTAATTCTCGTTCAGTTTGGTTGGGCAAAAGAAAGTAAAGGGTCAAACTATGATGTATTTCATACAAATCTTTGCCATAAAATCCAGTTAAATGGTGGTATATAGCAAAGTAGAAGAGCAAGTTATATCACTTGACTATTATTTTCAAAGAGTATTTTCCTCTTTATGTAGATTCAAACACTTTGCCATATTTGCCAAGACAGATTGTTAGAGGCCAGAGAAGCCCTCTTCCACTTGGCACTCTCAGGGCCACAGAGCTAGTAAGAACTTCAGTACCATAATCTTCAATTTATAAAAAAAAATAAAAAATAAGCCAATTTTAGGAAAAAAGTGAATAGTCAGAATTTTCCGCTTATCTTGACTCATTCCCCTGCTCTTTATGATGTTATAAATAGAAAAATATCATCAACAAACTCCTTCACTGTGTAAGAGCCTTATTTCTTCCTTTCCACTGGGATCTGGTGTGTTTTTCAGAGTCTGTCATTAATTGTGCTGTATTGTGTGCATTTTCTGCTTCACTAGTTAGTCAGATAGGCAGCAAATGGAGTCAGCTCTAGGTCAGAGAACACCAAAAGCCAGCTCCTGCTGCCTCCCAATCAGGTGGAGATATTGAATTGGGCTTCACATAATTGAAAACATTAGCAGGCTGGATGATAAGCCAATTCTTAAACACACAAGCCTGAAACAGGCAAGAGACAAGGTCCAAAATTCCCAATGGGCTTGATCTGTCTCCCCCTGAAAGCAATAGTAATTCTCCTACCTCTTGCTATAGTATCAGAGTGCATGGGAAGAAATACTGAGGGCACGGTGATTTAGAGGTAGACATGAAAATATTTAACTTCCTCAAAGCCTGTGAGTAAAACAGGGGTTAGTGCTGCTGTTTAGTAAACAGGCATGCTGAGACAGAGAAGATGTTGGGTGTTTAGCCATGTTTTTTAGTGAGAACAAAAAAGGACTTTTTCTTATCTGTGAATAAATAGGCACATCTTGTTTGTCCAGAGCTTTTCCTTCCTAACGTCATGTCTACAACTTGCTTTTACTCTATTTCCAATAAAAAGGAGAACTTTGGAAGACAGAAAGTATCCCACTGTTACCTGGTGTGCATTTTCCCAGCCATCAGCTCTAATTCAAATGAGACTTGGACCTCTAACTTCCCATAGCATTGTCAATTCACCCTGGGCTCTGTTTTATAAACAAGCACAAAAGCTGAGGGCTGTCTCCTAACACTGCATGCACTGACTTGGATATGTACACATTTGCTAACCAGGGGCTTCAGCCCAAGAGGGGCCATGCTTGTGAATCAGACATTGGCCCCCAATTGAGCTGAAGGAAACTCCTTTGCTAGTCTCTCTCATTTCCAGCTGAGGAGATACAGACTGACCCTTTGTTATCTTTGACGTTCTGTAGCTAAGTGGGAAACAGGGACTCCTAGAAATAGATCCCAAGTGATGCAAGACAGACACCTCTACTGGGTCCAGTCACACTCTGCACTAGCTGAGAGTGTTTACCAGCAGATCATAGCAGTGGTATCTTGATGGCCCTAGGAAAGTAAATATCCTGGGTAAGCAGGGAAATATTCCCATGTGTATGTGTATAGAGTAAGGTTTCCATATGCCCATAGCTATGAAAACTTGACCTTCCTTTCCTTAGCTTGCTTTTCATTTCTGATGTCTGAGTCTGTGGTGATGAAGATCATGTTGGCCATAGGAATGTGCAAGAGAAGAGGTTACAGTACCCTAATTGTTCTGCTATTTATTTCCAGTATAATGCAATTACTGGAGGAAGCCAGAGGTTTCAGCTCAGACTGAGCTGTGTTGCAGGTAGGTTAGAGAAACCTGTGCCCTTGGAGGTGGTACGCTCTGTATGTAGCACCTCAAAATGCCTACAGTAAGTCTGCTATTAAATTCGGAGAAGAGGGAGAGAGGGAGGGAGGTGTGCACCATGCCCTCTTGTGCAGGAAATTTTTCTGGGGTAATTGTCATATTGCTTCGCACCAAATACTGTATGGAGCCAGGCTACGTTGGAGCTGTTCAGGCTGGAGAAGAGAAGCTGTGTGGAAGTCTCAGAGCAGCTTCCAGAACCTAGGGGGGAACTGGGGACTACAAGGATGCCAGGGAGGGACTCTTCATCAGGGACTGTAGCGATAGGACAAGAAGTGAAGAGTTCAAACTGAAACAGGGGAAGTTCTAAGATTGAATATAAGGAAGAAGTTCTTTACTGTGAGGGTGGTGAATCCCTGGCACAGGCTGCAGAGAGAAGTGGTCAATGCTCCATTCCTGGCAGTGTCCAAGGCAAAGTTGGATGGGGCTTGGGCAACATGATCTAATGGGAGGTGTCCCTGCCAATGGCGGGGGGGCTGGAATTAAACGATCTTAGGGTCCTTTCCAACCCAAATTATTCTGTGATTCTAGGATCCTATGATCATGGCATTCATCATAAATTGGCATGCTACAGCGTAACAGGCCTCCAGGTTTGCTCTCCACTCTGAGTGCTGTGACACCAGCAGCCACTACATGCATTATAATTAGATTCAGTTGCATGTGCTTTCTTCTATATCTTCTTCCATCTAAGAAATAAGAATAACAGTTGTGGCTATGTAAAGTATGCAAGGAAAGAAACTGTACAACTGTATGTGATGGAGCTCCTTATCAGGTGAACAGCACTGGCAAATGCATCCCTTTGGGATCTGCCGAATCAGGGAATGGCAGAAATGATGGCGTATGCTGAATGAAGGTGATAAGGCAAGGAATAATTCCCCATTGCCTCCTGCTGCTATCTACATGATCACAGCCTCTTGGTCTGTGTATGCTGAGCTTGTGGCGGTCCCTCACAACAATACCTGCGCAGTGTATCAGCAGCACAGCAAAATGTTCTGGGTTCATTGCTCTGAATCTACTGTTGTGAAAGGTGTGAGTTGGAGCTGGCTGCTCCTCCAGTATTGGCCCCTAAAGAGCAATGTAATTCCCTGAGCAAAAAGACAAGTAGAGTCCGCATGGGTGGATGTTGATGATGGATGATGGAGGTACCTTCAGCACCTGCCCAGTAACCTCCAGAAAAGTGCCCTGGAGAGAATCTAAAGGCATAAGACAAATGAAACGTATCACACCCTGCTGTCACTCCATGGGAAAGCAGACAACTTACTGTGGCCGCTGGATTTGTACACACAGCAGTTCTGTCCACCGGCAGGGCATACCCATACGTTTTGCCCCCAGACGGCGGGCACCAATTCAGAACTGCCTCTTTACAACCTCGGGTGTTTGCTTCTAGGGTTTTTGGCTGGTGCAAATCACACATTAGAGGCACTGTGCAGCAGCTTCCCCATCTCCTCCGCAGGCATAGGAAAGTGCTGGGCTGTGCAGCTGGGTGCACGCTGTGACCCTCTGAATGCCTGCTCAAACGCAGGAAATGAACTGTGGGCCGTAAATCAAAGCTGATAAAGTCTGTGAGAGGCGTCAAATGTTCAAACAGTAAAACACATTTTAGCTTTGAGTTTTTTTCAACAGCACTTGAGAGAGCACCCCTGATCTGCATTACAGTTTCTGACAGTAGGCTGCTAGGGAGGAGAAGGGGGAAGCACCACTATTCCCCAGGTAAGTATATTGGTGCTATTTATGGCACAAGCAGAAATCCCTTGGACACAGTGATAGGAAGACGGGTGGGAACATCTGAAAGTAGCTTCCTGGGATGCTGCTACTGTCTGCACACTTCCATGCCACTATATCACTGATTATGCAGCCACATGGCTTGTGAGGGTCACAGAAAAACAGCTGTTTGCAAGTAACATGGATATACAGGTCACCTTCATTAAGTTTCAGAGTAAACACCACGTAGTGATAAAGGCAGTTCACGTGCTCAAAACCGGTGAAAGAGATTACTTTTAGGCTCTGCAGTGATTTCAGAAAGGAGAATATAAAACTCTACCTCGACCACCTGCATGCTGTAAATTGACATCTTTAACAACTCCTGATGTTGCTGCAGCTGAGAGCCCACCACAGCTCCCTGCAGGTGACACCTGTGCTCAGGTCCATGTGGGAGAGCACTTGCCACCTCAGTGAAATGAGGCTTCTCTCCTGGCACGCTGTCTGGGGACTGAGCCTTGTGCCTTTATAGGTGAGGGCCCTGACCAGAAGCAAGAGGATCTCTACTTGTTTCCAGTGGCAGATCTCACCCTGTGGCTAGCAGGCCCTTCCTCCATCCTTCCTCTGCATGTTTCACAAGACCCTGGCATTCCTCATGCAGAGCTGCTGTGCTTGGCCAGAAATCAGCCCTCCTACATGCCTCAGCACACTGATGAGTGGCTGAACCTGGTGTGGAGGACAAGGCAAGTATGATGTGAGTATGGGGTCTGGCCCCATGTTGGGATCTCCTTGCAGAGGATCATATGGAGTGGCTTGAAGGCACCTGCAGGAGATTTTGAACCATCAGTTCTTCAGTGGCAATGTCTAAAGCCAACAAGTTTTGTTGTACAACAGGAAGAGGCTATGAATATCTACACAGCTGACTGCTGCATCTGGGGTGATGCGCAGTACCTTACTCCGCTGCAGTAACCCACCTTCTGTAACTGTCTGCCCCTAGCCTGACATCCCTCACTCTTTATTTGTAATGTTGGCATTGTCTTGTACCCCTGCACCATGGAGCAATAATTAAGCAGTTTTGCTTTATTTCAAGCCATAAAAGTTGTGTAAATGGCTCAAACCTTAAGCTGATGCTGACATTCAGAAATCTCAGCATAAAACAATGTTTTCAGTAAGCCACAGATGTAGACATGGCAGGGGTTTGTGTGTGTGCTCACAAAGTACCAAAAAATAAAGGAAATGGTCCCAGAGGAACAGGGCATCAGGGAAAAAGAAGAAAAAACAACCCCAAAACCCCCCAAGATACAGATTTTGATCATAAAATAAAACTTAGATTCTTATAAAGCCCTGCATAAGACAGAGGAAAGACAATTATTATTTGTTCTGCTGCTGACCTTCTCAGGCAAATAGCACATCGGGCCCTTGGGGCTGGAGGCATCGTGCAGCGGGGAAGTGAGAAATCACTGAAAGCAAGAGGGCTGTAGAGAAGCAGCTGAATACTCAGGGGAGCCGTGGATTCCCCAAATTCCAGCGCAGTGAGAAGCTGGATCTGGATGCACACGCTCAAACAACCGCCTCGGATTGAAGGGTCCAGTCTTTCCACAGAAGCCCACTTTTTCCTTGGCTGCTGCTGGCTGCGGGAGGGGAGGCAGAGGTTGCAGGCACCATGAGGAGCAGGTTTGGGCAGCTCTGTGTGTGATACTGGAATGCCTTGAGTGCCCGGCCCCAGGGGAACTTTTCTTTATCAATTTGCTCTAAATCTGGAACACAATTAGTGAGGAAGTGCTCAAACAGCAGCTAAGCAGGTAGGAAAGAGCAGCTTGGCTGAAAATCATCAGGCAAACACAGAACTCTTGAAGAGTAAGAATCGCTTTAGCACAGTTAACAAAACAATTGCTTTGACTTGGATTTACTATAAACTTTACAAAGCTTCACATGGAACCACCCCCCTGGGTTAATAGTCATTCTTCCCGCAGCAAAATGGTTTTATTGTTGCAGTTTCTCAGTTTCTCTTTGCTGCTGAATAAATCTAGAGTTGAAATTCAAATACGTATTTCAGCACGTGTCATTTTCTGCATGTGGGTGCTCCTGTCTCAGCTACAGAACAGTTTTAGTATTTTGAGCTGAAAAATTGTCTAACAAATTTTGGTAGACATCACCATTCCATTGCATTACAAAGCTTATCTTGGCAATGTCTGTGCCTCCCAGGGCATGGCAGTGGTGTCATACCAGAGAAAGGCACCTGAGCTGGATACAGTGGAGAGTCCCAGATTGATTTGTGTTGGAAGGGACCTCAAAGCTCCTCCAGACCCAACCCCTGTTCCCACGGGCAGGGACCCCTTCCATAGAGCAGCTTGCTCCAAGCCCCTGTGTCCAACCTGGCCTTGAGCACTGCCAGGGATGGGGCAGCCACAGCTTCTCTGGGCCATCACCCTGGGCCAGCGCCTCAGCACCCTCACAGGGAACAGCTTCTGCCTCAGAGCTCAGCTCAGGCTCCCCTGTTCGGGCAGGTTCAAGCCATTGCCCTTGGCCTG
>NDXB01014805.1:5394-140525 GCA_002631895.1 Agapornis roseicollis
ACATTCACAGCACCAACTTTCTGTCCCAGCTCTTCAGGTCTAGCCCGGAAGACCACTAGGGGGGGGGGTGAGAGAGCAGCTGCGTGGTTCTGGATTACCAGCTGGGTTTAAGCCACAACACTTACAAAGACACATCCCTGTCAATTCCCTTAACGAAAGGGATAGTCTCTCCTTTAGACCTGACTTCATTGTGTCTTACAGAAGCTTTGGTTTTTTATTAATACCAAATGACCCCATTAGCCAGTAGATTCCACACGAAGGGACAGTGATCTTTACATTGTGCATTCATCTAAATGTAAACCTAAGCTTCACTCCTCTACAACTACATTGTATTCTGTTTTGCAAATACCGGGAGATAAGATTTAGTGAAATAACCTTAGCAGTATGCTTGATCAGCATAACAGGTCAGGTCAGGGAAGCAGATTTGATGTGTTCAGACCCTTCAAAAACATTTGTACACTTCCTTTTCAGTGAACAAATTTTAAGACTATGACAACCAAAAATTAGGATACTATATACTGCAAAGATCTTAAAAGCTGAGTAACAGACAGATATTCCAGTTAAGTTTTAAATCATTTATTCCTTTCCAATAACAGGCTTTTTTGAAGGACACAGGTACAAAATTCAGTGCTGCTACATGTCTGTAACAATGTCCTGGAAGAACGGGAGTGTCTGCAAGTAGTGTGGAGGGGTGGCAAATTGTCCTAAAAACACATCAGTTTATAGAGGAATACAGCTTACAGGGTAGACTGGCAAAGGTTCAAGAAAAGGATACCAATAAGGTCTGAGAGCTGAAAGCCAAATTGTGTAGCTTGAATGAGCTAAGCAATAGGTAGTAAGTGGACAGGTTAGTAAGCACGGGTCTCCAATGGAGGAGAGGTGACCTAATCACAGCAAGTTTATCTCTAACTGAGAAATGCCAGCAAAGGAGAAAGTAGCCAAGCAGTAAGAGTGAATGTATTAAGATGTGGAGCACCCATTACCAGAGAAATTCCAGAGTGGAAACAATGTCAACAGAGTTCAATGCCAAAAATCTTGGAAGACACTCACAACAGGCAAGGAGCATCCTCCACCTTTAAATACAGACTATTCTCCCTTCCACCTTGATTAGGTATGTGGGAGGGGATGCAGCAGTGACTGGTAAAGCTGCCTGGTCCATGCTCTGCTGGTCAGAAGGGACCCTTCAACCTGTGCCCCTGTAACATCACCTGTGATATAAAGGTAAACTGGGTGAAGCTGACTACTGTGCACCTGTAAAGCTGAATAGAGACTCAAATCTGGCCCACTCTCTTTTCTAAATGATATTTTGGATAGTCCTGGACTCTGACAGCCTTTACAACAAAGACACCACCATCCTCTTGTAACATTTGACATACTCTGTCACTCACCCATTCCCTTCTGTGGTAAATGAGAACGATATTCCATCAGGTAGTGCAGGTATGGTTTCTCAGGGCTTATCTCATAGTACCGTATATTTCCATCACCCTAAAGGCAAAGAAAATCAACATAAGCCAACTTCTGCTGCTTAGTATGAGAGTCTGAGAAGACTGGTTGGCCTCAGAAGCCATGCAGAGTCAAGAATGAACTAAATATTTATCCCCACATTCCTATGTGGCTCTGCAGTGTGCCTCCCCAGCATTTGCTAAATGGGAAGTACTTACCTTTCCCACCACATAAAGCATGTGTGTGTCTGAGTCGTAGAAGGGAAACAGGATTCCTGAGGAGCCATCCAGATCCTCCTCCAATAAAGGCACAGAAAGGTCATCCTGGCAGGACACAGGAAAAACAAAGAGTTTCAATCACTGGCCAGTAACTTCAAGTCAGGGACATCTCACCTGAGCCCCACCTGACAGTGGCACATAAGCCAGCTTCTTCAGAAACTCATACTCTATAATGACCCTAGGCCATGGCCAGATGCTCTGAGCAGAGGGCCATGCACAGATTTATTCAAAGTTCTGTGGGTGGGAAACAGGTGCTCTGTCCCAGGCTCTCAGTTGAGTGCATCATCTCAGGACATCAGTTCATGACACTGGTACAAAGGGTGACAGCACAGCAAAGAGGCAAAAGACTGTGTTACAAGGTAGTGAACACAGAGGGATGAAGTGAGACACTGACAAAGGAAAAAAATATCACTGTGTAAGAGATGGGTAGAGAACAGCAGGGTTTCATAGGGCTAGCATACATCATGATAGAAGAGCATGTCTTGGAAGCAATCAGTAAGTACTACCTCAATACTATAATGTCAAAGATCATCAGAAAACAAACAGCTCACATTTTTAACTCCATTGAGGTCTTCACCTGAGTAGACCGTGTCTAAAGCTCATTTCTGTTTCCAGTACCAGTATCAATTTGCCAGTTAGATCAGGAAGAGCTGCTTTTAAGTCAGAGCTACAGTGACCATCCAAAGGTTCTTTGAATGATTTCTACCCATAGCAGGCACAACATTCTCTCTGTTCTGGTGGATTTCTATGCTGAAAGTTTTGAGAGCTTCTTCAGAAGCTCATACTCAATTAACAGTGTCATAGCGGTAAGGACTATCACCAACTAACTATTTGACAGATCACTTCTGAATTGCTGTTACAAACCTGTTCTTGGGTATTTGGCAGGCAGAAAAAGTTAATGAGACAGCAAAAGAGAGAAAACTGAAGCTGGTGTGGTTAGGATTGCTGGTTCAACTCACTTGATCCCATAAGGCAATTTGCCTATTATTCCACCGAGATGTTCCAGTAGAGATCAGTTTTTTCATGTTTCCAAGGAACAAGACTTTATTGGCTTTGTGAGAACTGTAGCTGGCTTCCTATAGGAAGAGAAAGGATGCTGTGTGAGCAAGAGACAACACCTGTCGCATAGCTATATTTCATGTTACGCAAGACCTCTGACTCAGTAACATCTGCTCAGCCTGCCTGAACTACTGAGCAAGATTTCTTGGGCATCTGAGAAAGGCAGCCTAAACTCTTCAGAGCCATCCGCAAAAGCCCTGTCAAACTAATGAATTACATATTTGCAAAAGGGTAATCTCTTAATTGCTGTAAGGGCTTTGTGAGCCCAAATCTGTGCAAATACCTAGGAATAAGTCAGCTTCACCTTGCCAACAAATACAAAATCCAGGCAACAATAACAACCATAGCAGTGGGACACTTGCACCCTTCTGTCCACCTCATCTCTACAAGTCCTGATCTCTACATGTCGTCATCTCCACAAGTCCTGATCTCTACATGTCCTCCCTGTGGCATCCCACACAGGACTGCATGAGGCAGCTATGAGAACAGTGCCCTTCAAAAGGAGTTTCAGGGAGCAGGAAGCATGGGAGTAAGATGTGGAAGCTCTGTGTTCAACAACTGACAGCAAGTGTTCCATTAAAAGCAGAAGGCAATTGCACCACCTGGTGTGTTGGGCAATGGAAGGCACAGAGGAATCTTCTTTAATGGTAATGAAGAGGAAAGACTCCAAGGGGTGAGATCAGCTGAACCACAAAGCTCTTAACCCAACCTACCTGTAGGACTGTTCCTGCACGAGGGTCTATCAGACGTATCTTTCTGTCCCTACAGGCTGTGGCGAGGAGACTGCCATCTGTGTTGAATGACATGGAAAGGACCACATCTCTGTGAGCATTGAGGATCTTCACTGGGTTTGAGATGACAGTCTTTGTGGTGTCAAGGTTCCAGATCATTATCTGGAGAAATAAAAGAAAATCAGCCCTTTGCCGCCTGACCAGCTGGGGGCTTTATGTACACTATTCACCTCTTTTATGCATGCATAGGTTTTGCCATCGTGAGTGGTTGTTCTCCAGCATTTAAAATACTCCCTGGTACTTACAGTAATATATGAGGGATACACTGCTCAGAATGTCAGATGTTCTCATTTCCTTTACAACCACATTTTATACATAAAAGTGGCTAGCATCAGTGCAGACATTTGCACTAGCACAAGAATGAAGCCAAATAAAAACCCACAAAAAAGTGCATGGCACTGCATTTTGTATCTAATCCAGTAAAGGAGAATGGCATAGTAGACTTAAACTCATCAGAGACTGGAAAATTAGCAAGTCCTTCTGAACTTGTAGCAATGTCCTCTTGCTTTTGGGGTCACCATGGAATTTCCCCCTGCGGAAGGTTTATGAACTCTTTAGCATTAGCTCACAGCTTGAAATTAAAACAAATTTCAAAACACCCTGCCAAACAGGGTACCTGAGAAGGAGAGCTGCACATAGAACAGACCCACCTTGTAGTCATACCCAGAGCTGAAGAGGATGTTATTGGCAGTGGGATGCCATTCAATGAGACCAACTCTTCGAACATGCCCAAGAAGTTCTTTCTTCGGACTGGTAATGGTTTGTGTTAGCAAGGGCTTGGGGATCTCCCAGATTTTCACCTGAATGGCACAGGATAGGTCTTTGTGAGATTCCTGAGTAAGAAGCGGATTTGGAACTTACCAATAACTATTATTCCCTTGGTATTATTATGCCCTTGATAGTGAACAGGAATGTTCGTGGCTTTATTGAATGCCAGTTATTTAAATTAGCATCTTTACTTTTCTGTGTGCCTGAGGAATCCTCTTTACTCTCTATCTTTAGCCAATAGTTCTACCAACTTGCTTCAACTTGGTACACTTGGCCAAGCTGTCAACACAATTACAAAAACTTATTTCCAAGGGGAAAACGTAAATGACAGATCTTGCAGACCTTGCCTCATAACAAACTTTGAGCAAAAGCAAACAAATCTTAAATAAGCTTTGAAGAGTCACAGAAAATATTATAGCAGTGATCAATCCAAGCAGTCATCCATTCAATACTACCTAGTGAAAAAACTGAGAGCTCCCCTGGTCAGATGACAGCTATAGCACTGTTTGTCCCATAGAAATTACACCAGTGCTGAATACTTTGCAAATGACACAGCCATTTGTCAAAGTACACAGGGTCTACACAGGCAGGCAAAGTGCTCAGAAGCTCAAAGCAGATGTCCCAAAAAGAGAGACTGAGAAGCACTGCACTGAAGTTTACTCATCTTCAGCTGGGAGTGTGGTGTCTCATAATAGGTCTACCTGCAGCCCTGAGTTCTTCTACAGGGATGGTGCATGAAGACAAAAAACCTCTGTACTCCTGAAGTGGAAGAAGAAATAGAAGAAACCTGCAAAAGGGGCTTGACCTATGCAGGTATAATGGAAGAGTCTTTCCCTCACTAACTGTAGAAGCAAAAGTATTTAGGATTCTAACAGATGCTTAATCCTTTGGCTCAATAAAAATTCCTATGCTTGTCATATTTTTTCCTAGACTTAGCCTGAAACAAAAAGGTAATGCTCTTTGAGGTATATAGGTCATGGAAGTTAGCCACATCTGCCCACGTCTCCCACTGTTTGGCCAATGAGGATCACACCATTCTAAGACAAAGACAGAGAGCTACAAAGACAGAGAGCTACAAATCCTGGGACCTGCTGGGAAAGGTCATGAGCATTCTTCACAACTGAGGAATCAAGCTCATCAGAAACCTAAGAACTGTGGGGTCCAGTAGCCTCCAGACAAACTTCCAGAGTGGTAAGAGAAAGCATCACACTTCACAGCTTCAATAACTATCACTAATGCAATAGGGCTGAGAGTGTAAGAAAGGGAAAAATAGACTATCTTCATGCTGCCTCAAATGAGCCATTCACCCCACATGCTATTAAATGGTTGGTGGTAAAAGTAGGGAAAAGCCCCTGTCTGGTATCTCAGACTGTATTAAATGGCAGAAATTGCCACTGCTTAGTGAGCAGGAGTGGGTCTTGGAGCCAGCCCTGCCACATCAAGCAAGAACAATTCATGAGCCATTTACCTTGCTGCATCTTGAAGAAAACCTAGCAAAGCAAAGTCACAGAATTGCCCTTATAACCACACAGGACATCTTCATCAAGCTGAATTCATACATTTCTAATGATCTGCCAAAAGGAACAGAAGGGGTAAGATGATAAGCCCTCTCCCCATACTGTTCTCAGTCCCTGTCCACTTGCACTGGCCTCAGTTCTAAGCCTGCCTGAAGCAGCACTGGGAACTGTAAAGGGCAATAGGTGAGACTATTGACTCACAAAGACTATCCATCCCCTCCCATGCCAAAAATTACCACTCTACAATCTTCAGCTACACACTGCAAAAGATAGCTGTGGTACCACCAAGGCAAGCTCCAGAAAGGCTGATTAATGGCCAAGAAACCTCTGAGGAATGTGGGTAGTAGGAAATTTCAAATATCTTCACAGAAGCTTGTGGCCATCCTCAAAAGCTCCAGGGAGACCCAGTCCAGTAAGAACAATCAGATGCGTCCTTGCACACAAGCCAGAACAGTGCCTTATGCCACCGTGAGGCTCAAAAATGGTGCAGAGCACCATACCTTTAACAACAGAATGCAAAGAGGCTTGGGCTCGGATGTCCAGCCCACTGGAAGTGGTTGACACCTCTGAGACCCCAGAAACTTCCTCAGAGTTCTCTCAGGACAAAGAAAGTGTTGCTGTGGAGATGTTCCAACAGTACGTTCAGTCTGAGCTCTCTAGTACAGGCCAGCACAAGGCAGATGTTGACGCCATACCTCTCAGTGATGTGTGAATCCAACAGCAGGCACTGAGATGAAGAGGGAACGGGAGCAAATCTGAGGAGAGGTGGAATGGAAAGAATTTGTTCAGTCTCTAGCTACCCTTCAACTTCATCGCAGAAAAGCACAGAGGAGATGGAGCCAGAGTCTTTGGAGGTGCACAGGGACAGCACCAAAGGTAATGAATACAAATGGCAATATGAGCACTCCCTGGGAATCAGAGGAGCCCCATTTGCCTAGAAGAGCACTCAACCCCTGGAAGAAGGGACCAGTGAAGCCACAGGATCTGAACCCTGGGAGAACTTCCAGCTCACCTGGGACATGGCTTGGAACAACCTGATTCAACTGACCTGCTTTGAGTAGGGCTTGGACTAGGTGACCTCTACAAGTCTAGCTACTGGCTACCAGGCAAACCAGTCACACTAAGAAACACAGTCTGCTGTCCTCTGTAGTTAGCAGGGAGGGAAGAGGTCATTGTGTACACTATGTCATTGTGTAGGGGACCCCTAAGGTCCTGGTGCCAGGATGGCGGGAAGGTGGTACCAAAACAGAGTATATTCACAAACAGCAAGACTTCTTAGAACAACTTCTATTGATGAGACCAGTGACAAGCTCAGTATTTTCATTGTTTAGATCATTAGGGAATAATCCAGTGCCAAGTTTCAGTAGGAAACTGGAAAAGAAAGCTGACAGGGAGCAGTTTCCTGCATAGACTCCAGAGTTCTGGTAGACAATAGGATAAATATGACCCAGCAGCATGTTCTGGTGGGGATGAAAGCTAGCAACATCCTGGTCTGGTACAAAAGGAAGACAGCCATTAGATGAAGGGAAGCAATTTTTTTCATTTACTCAGCAATCACTAAACAGCAGCTGGAACACTGCATCCAATTTTGCAGTATCCCACTGCAATAAAGATGCTGATAGACTTAAGTGATTCCAGTGGAGGCCATCAGAATGCTCAGGAGGCTGCAGCACTTGCCCTTTGAGGAGAAGCTGAGGAAGATGGGCTTACTTAGCTTGGAGATGACATAGCTTCAAGGCAAACTTAGAGAAGCCTTCAATATTTAGAATACTGCTAAGAAATTAGATCCAGGCTCTGTCTTGAAGAGCAAGGTGGTAGGACAGGATACAGCAGTTACTAACTACACTAGAGAAGTTCTCACTGCATATAAGGAAATATATTTCTCCATGAAAGCAGTGAAGAACAGGAACAGGTTGCCCAGAGAGGTGGTGAAATCTCTATCCTTGGGTTGCCTCCTGTGCTCAACAGACCTTTACAAGAGAACACTCAAGCTCCTTTAACACAAATAGTTTTGTGATTCTGTAACTGCAGCAGGAAGTTTCAAAGCTTGTGCTCATTCCTCATCTGATGATCAAAAGAGAGGTCATGGTAGAGCCTTCTTGCCACAGGTCCATCCTGAAACAGTATGAAAACTCAGCAGACAGGTTGAAGGATAAAATAAACCCCTCATAGGAAGCCCAGAAATTTAAAGCCTTCAAAAAATAAAAGACAAGTATATCCAAAGAAGCAAAGGCAAGTCACTACATGAAGGACAATTAAAAGAGCCTAGATTTCTAATTCAAGAGTGATTTTTGTCAGAGCTGAAATGGCAGAGGATGTGCACTAAGCCAGGGTTGAAGGAAATGACAAGGAAAACCTCCCTGATGCTGTGTGGTAGAGAGTGAATATACCCAGTGGAAAAAAACACATGTGGGATCTCTGGAAAAAGGGACAGTAGTTAGTTAGTTAGACGGCTCTGTCACAGAAGTCACCATCACACTTTTGACAGGAGATGGAAAAACAACCTTTCGTGGTCACTCAGATATGGGCTAAATTGCCCATTACAAACATTTCAGTTATTAGTCTGCACCTACACTGAGGCAAAATGTGTGACTGCATCTCAATTATAATAATACCAGGCAAAGCACTCATTGCAGAATGGTATGATGCAGATTCCTCAGCTACTCCATAAATGATCCAGCATGACTTTACAGAGTAACTGAGTAGAGAAACAAACTCAAACTTGCTCTACAGGGAGTTAATCTGAAACAGCTGTTCCAGATTACATTGTGTTGAAGCTTCTGTTTGAAATTAAAGGAAGAGTTTTATAAGGATTAAAATTGAACAGTAATTCCATTTTAAATTCGTATTCTTGTTTTCTCATGCAAACACACCCAAAAAGACAGAAGTCACCATAAAACAGATCTTTCTTTACACACTGATTTTGGTATATCATCTGGAAGGTCTAACCCCAAGAGAAGAAAGGATCTTACTCTTACCTGACTTTTTTATATGTATATGTATGCTTTCACATCTCAGCCATGCGCCTTTTGGTTTCTTTCTTATTTCTCTCACCCAAAAGGATATTAGCCATATAACAACACCATCAACAAGCTGGTAAACTTACTGTGGCATCTTCCGAACACGAAGCTATTACAAAGTCATTGAATGGGTTCCACTTGATGTCCAGAACATTCCCTCTGTGCCCCCATATTCTGGGATAATGTGGGTCGAGCTTGCCCGTCTGGAAAACACATATCAACAAACCTAAGGTGAGCTATGTAATCACAGGACATTTTTAAAGCAGATACAAGCCAGCTCCAGCAAGAAAACTCTTTATCCTTGTTACGCTCCAAGTGTCCTGGATGGTCTCTGCCTATTGAGAACGCGGTTTTGCTGTCCCTGCTAAGCAAGTCTTGATGATACCACTGAAAAGAAAGGGAAGAAGTGTCCAGGTCTTTCTAATTACACACTGCTATGAAGAAATCTGTACACATGCAGCAGCTGAGACTGCTGAAGATAGAAGACAGTATTTTGTTCAGACACCAGGATAAAACTTTGAGGGGAAACACTCATAAGTAAGTTGAATCCTCCATATTTTTTAAAGCTGGGGGGAAAAGGGGGGAGAAACACACATACCATAAGACTTATTTCTTTCAGAAGACATTTCTTATAAGCAGAAAAAGAAATATATATATATGTATATATATATATACACAGTTTAGCTTTCATTCTTCAGCTTCGTCAGCTAGAATTTGTTTTATTATTCAAGCAAAAAGGCATTTGTGACCCAAATTAAAACTGTAGTTTTTCTTTCAACAGCTGTCTGTTTCTCCCTGATGGTACTCAAATCCAGCCATTCACCAGATTGAACCAGATTCCAGACTCTCCTAAAAGACCCCACGTTTGGGTGGCGCCATCACTACTAAAAATCCTGCATTAAGTGCTTGAAGGAGTATTGAGAGGCTGATGCCACATGGGAGCAGTCTTGCATCAGGAAAAAAACATACTGCAGGCACAGTGCTAGCGCTACAAAGCCAAACCAGTGTATTATGTGCTAGGAAGCCTGCTGGGGATTTTATTAACATTAGAGCAGCACTTGCTTCTCACTGTCAGGAGCAGGAGAAGTACAGACCCACCTTCTATCCAAGACATCTGTCTAAAAGCAAAGGTCAGACACCTAAAGAGATGTGATGGCAAGCTGTTCCTGTTTACTGCTTTCTTTTTGTCCCACCTCAAAGAATTACAAACCAAAATGAACACAAATGAGTGCTCCCATGGAAAGGAGACACTTCTGTTGGTGTTCTCCCTGCTCCTTTCCAGAGGTGGGCCTTAGAGTGCACAGCAGAGGGGAATCAGAGCTGGCTCTAACCTGGATGTGCCCCGAATGTAATTTTCCCAGCCTTTAAAACATGTATGGTTCTGAATGCAGAACAGGACACAAGATGTAACTATTTTGGCCTCACTGAAAAGTTTGTCATGTAGGCTGGGACTAACCTGCTTTAAACTGAACACCAGAGGGCTTTGAAATGTAAAAGACTGTTCTTTTTTAGACTACACTCTAGAACAATTGTGACAATGCAAAGTGACTTTGGAAGGCAGAAGAGAGATAAAAGGCCTTTAATAAGCAGCATTCCCCCGCCCACAGTGTCCTTTTGTAGGCTTCAGGGCTTGGTTTCAAGTTGGCAACTCAATGGGCTGGGCAGGCAGCTCCACAAGGATCCCTTGATCCTTATGGGAACACTGTCCCCTCCTAGAGCTGGCTGACTGTCTGCTCCCCATTCCATCTGGGAGATTCCCAGGCTGCCCTGAGCCTGCTCTGCCTGTCCCATCCTGCAAGACTGTCCTACCACCATGCCCTCAGCAGGCTCAACAGGCCTTGGAAAAGGAGCCCTTGCCCTTCCAGCCACCAGCCCCAGCACAGCCTTGCAGCATGGGACAGAGCAGGACCCCACAACACATGAACCCCAAGGCTGCCAACAAACACATAGGACAGATAGAGCTGCTGGTCTCTGATGCACATCTGCATGTGGAAGTGAAGCCCTTCACATGCTGGGGAAGTTTTCATCTCAAAAGCTATTTCAGTAACTAATGTATTGTTATTCATGCGGAGGTACCTGACCTCCACAGAGATTTGCAGGGTCTGAAAATGAGTGATTTTTCAACCTCAAATTTCTGAACTCCCAGCACTTCTGAAAAGTAGCCAAACTCAGAGCTCCTTGGCAAAAAACACTTACACTGGGACAGCCCTTACAACTCTCCCAAGAACAGAGTTTGTACAGGGTAGATATCCTCCCTTTAACAGCTGATGTTGACACGTCGAAAGACTGGAGATCGCAAAGACTTAGACAAGTATCTCCTTGTCTCTTGGTACTTTGTTCTCATTTTAATATCCCTTTGGTTTACGCTGCAAAGTAAGAGATAGGTGCAGTCTCAACCAAGTCTGGTCAATGGATAAGGAAAATGTCAGGCCTTTGCCTTTCAAAACGAAGGCCACAAAACTGCTCTCTCAGTCAAGATCTTTGCTTGCTATGTGCTGCATGCACTTCCTAAACACATCTGTGCCAGACACCAATCTACACACAGGCTGTAGGAAGGCAATTCATCTCTCAGTTATAGTCACTGAGCCTGTGTCTCCTTGGACTTGCAAGATTAACAAAGGTAGTCATTCTGTTCAGCCACCTTTCTCCCTGGTGAGATGTGCTGCCATTCAATGGTACATCTTCATGAGGACCTGTCTGACACATCCTGCATCAGAAGGCCATTCTCCAAGTGGTGGCAAATATTAAACCAATTCCTCTTCAGGCTGAAAGCAAAGGCCCGCTGAAAGGAGAGTATCTATGGCAAAGAGCTATCTCCCTATATGACCTCTGCTGCTCTCAACCCTAACTCTCCCCAAGGCTCTCAGAGAGAAAGAATAGTGCAGCAGTCGAGAGTAGGATTTATCTAAAGACTGGTGAGAGAGCTTGGCGCCCACAATAAGGAAGCACAACAAGCCAGCAAGGAGGCACAGCTCAACAGAGGTTGACCCTGCGTTTAAGCACATCTTGAAGCAGGCAGTCCCTCTAGTAGCACACGCAGAAAACTCAAAAAAGCATTGGAGGGACAAGGGCAGCTCCAAGGGCAGGTTATTCACCCAGCCTGGAAAGTGCAGGCTTCCCTCTTCCAGCTACCATCTCCCACGTTGGCTAAATGTGATGCCCTGGCTCTTGCACTTTTCCTCCACACGATGGCAAGATTGTAACACGGCTGCTGCCTGTGAATCCAAGTCAAAAGTAACCACAGATCAGAGGTTCATCATGATAGGGCAATACTGCCCCATGCATAGCCTGCAGAGCAGCTGCCCTTGGTTTCCTGTAGCTGGGTCCACAGTAAGCTGTCTACCACGGTCAGCATCGCAAAGGATGGCAGCCACAAATACTACCACCAGGAGCACAAGTCAAAAGCTGCCAGTTTTCACCAGGTGGGACCAGTTGGGAAGTGTATCACAGTCCCCAGGCTCAGGGAACCTCTTTCTGTGAGGGGCTGAGGCTACTCTCCACACCCAGCAAGGGTCAGGAACAGGTATTCAGAGAACGGCTGTACAAAGCGCAGCACGTACAGACAGATACTTTCCCTGATCCACCACCAATGGTCAGTCCTCAAGGGACTTGCATCAGAATCAACACAGTTCATAAAAAGCTCTATAACTTCATCCTGGTTTACACTCCTTAATTCTTCTGGTCTCATCAGCATCTGAAGGAGTGAGCTCCACATCTGAACTGCAGAAGAATCCACATCGGCCGATAACAGTTTGCTCCCTTTACCAAGATTCCAGGGATTCCATACCTCACAAACCAAGAATTGCTCCTTATGTTTCTTCCACATCCTCATGGCAAATTTTATATATCTCACTGCTTTGTCTTTTTTTGCACTGACTGAGGCCTAACCTACAAAGTCTTTCCTCACATATTTTCATTGATGTACTTTAATAACCATTTTCTGTATCTCCTAGTTCTACCATGCCTTTGAAATAAGGCAGTTATTTCTGCAGGCAGTTATGTCAGATCTGTATGGAGTGTTAAGAGGGTGTTAAGAATGGAAAAATTACTACTGAAGACTAGCCTAGAGAGCTCTAGAGAGCTGAGAAGAGGTGAGAAGACAGAAAAATGAATAATAAGTAGTGCAAGCACTGTCAGCTCATTTTGCCAACACTTTGAGAGCTGGCTCCCATCCCGTCCCACAGTCACCAGCTGCCCGCTTACAGATGCAGCTCTGTGACAAAGACAAGTTCTTCAGCCTAAACAGATCATGGTTGAGGGGGCAGAACTGAGTCAGTCAAGAAAAACAAGGCAAGGGTTAATTTTAGAAGGACTGTCTCTGAATAGCACCTGCAGTGAAGGAGATGAACAAACAAAGTCTAGAAGGGCCAGGAACTGTGCTAAGTTCTTCAAGCATAGCCAGTTCACTTTCATCCTAAGCAAATATATATTGAAAAAGTGGTAATGCAATAACACCATCAATTAACTTTTAATTAAAGGCTGAACTTTTGCCTTTCATCTGTTCTGCCCTGATTCCAGAGAGCTCATAATCTCAAGTTAATCCACATTAGTGCATGCCTATTTTTTTCTGAAGCAATAAACATCAGATGGCTTGCTTCTCCCTCCCATCAGATCCGTAAGTCATCAAAACCCATAAACACGGGATTTGTTTCTGAAAGGGAAGCTTCTCCAGCATTGATGCTTTAAGCTTAAGAGCTTCACTGCCTGATAACTCTTTCACAAAGAAGGAGGTAGAGCAAAACATACCACATTTTCCTTTTGTCGTATCTGAAAACATGCCAGTAATGCAGCTTTTGGATTTTGCCCTCAGTGTCTCCTAACTGCTTCTATATTTAAAATTTCTCCTAGGAGACAAACATCCAAATAGCACAGTTCCTCCTCTTTATACAGGAAATGCAAACAAGATGTGAAATGAATGAAGGTGCTAAAAAACTGCAAGCAGCAATGTAAGACAATAAACTATATACAACCCAGGAATCACCTGCCAGGGCATCTGGGGCCCCTTCTATCACTCTGCAATCTGGCCAGCAGCATTAACTGAATATCCTCTGTGTGATCTAGCTCCCTAGAAAGCCTGGCTCTCCTCCAGCCTCTCGATGCTCTCTCAAAAGCCAGCTTGCCCCAGAAGAGCTCACCTGGTGTATGGGAATGACAACAAAGGCCCCCCCGCACGCACACTCAGTCACCACTGCAATGAAGTGGGGGTTTACAGCACAGAACTGGTTGTCGTGGACGTTGTGGGTGATGGGTACGCAGTCGTAGCATTTCTCCTTACTGGCTGGTTTGCCATACACGTGACGGAACTTGGAGGTGCGGTACTGCAGGTTCCACGACATCTGCAATTGGAGAAACACAACGCTCCGTGACATAAGGACCAAGCAAGGCTTGCAGACCCCACTCCCCAGCACAGGCTCACCCCTCCGCATCTGTGCTCCTCACATCGACCCTCAAGACAGAAAGCAGCAGTCACATTTTTCTCTGCTGGTCTTCCCCCATGTGCCATGACCTGTGCCTGCACTCACTGCAGATGGGCTGATGAAGAGAGGAGAGTGCAGGGGATAGAAGACAGCTCTCTCCATCACCAGCTGAGCTGTGCATGCAGTCCCTATCACTGGGGCAGGGCCACACAGCAGCAAATTTAAGAGGAGGTGAATCCTAGTAGCTCAGAGCTCAGGAAGGATAAAAGATACATCCTAGGTGGGGAAAACCTGAAAGATGGCAAGTGAAAAAGCCAGTCTGGATGCATGCTTCTTTTAGCCCTGAGGTGGCTTAGGACCAGAAGTAAGTCTAAATTTTGCACATATGAAGGGAAAAAAGAGATCTGACAGATTACAGGAATAGTTGCTGTCACCTGTTGGTTTCTTCCCCACTAACAATGAATGACATTTTGCATGACTAGTTTATAACCACACCACAGCCTTCTGACAGGCAGCATTTTAAATGGTGTTTAAATTAGACACATAAATCACGCTGAACACAAGAACCCTTCCCACAGAGAGCATTGAAGCTTAACAGAACTCATGCAAGTGATCTCAAGTAGGAAACTACCAGTGTTGGGCAGAAAAGGCAATTCAGACTATAAATTCTTGCTCTCTCAACGAGACCTAGACAGTGGGGATGGTCCTACTGCCTAAAGGAAAAGAAATGCAGATCAGGCAAGAAGGTTATGGGTGAAAGAGATCCCCAGTCAGCTGTGAGTATGGGCAAACACTGGGAGAGGGCTTGATTTTGCCCAGTACTGATTTCTTTAACATGCATTTGGTGAACACTGTTATCAGCAATGCTGGATCAAAACACTCCAGTTTGAGATGGCAACCCAACCAAGCAGCTTTTAGTTACAGCAAAATTTAGACCACTCGCTCATATGGGTAAATGTTTAAGGGGAAGCATGCAATGGCAGAAAGTCAAGAGCATCATCACCTGACAAGGAAGGGGTCTAAGCAATTCTAAACTTAAATGTCCTCGTTGCTGGCATGGTTTTTCACCCTCTTATGATGACTGTTCGAGGTTAGAAAACTGTATTGCTTGATCCTGGCCTGTTAAAACTAGAACTTTACAAGCACCCATCATCACAATGATCCACAAAGCTCACATCCCACATCACACTGGAAGATCTGAGCTATAAATAGTGCTAGGACACAAGTCCTGTCCTGTCTCCTGTTCCCAGAAGGAGCACAGTGTGCCCTGAAGTGCCATGACATATCTGCAATACAAAAGGGACAAATGCCCCTTCTGAACATAACTGTAGTGAGACACATGGAGACACAAGTAGCAGCCCAGACAGAGAAGCTGGGAAGAGCTGGCCTGGGCAAAATAGTTCTCTACAGGGCTGTACTTAAGCAGCTCCCAAGTTTTGGAAGAACATAATGCCCTCCAGGCAGCTATAACAGGTCTTCTATTCTCCAATCCTGCAAGATTGTCAGATACTCAAAACAGCTCCTGGCATTAAGCAGAGCGGTCACTTGTGCCACCAGCTCCATTCCCCACCATCCTGTCTTTGAGGCAAGCCCACCTTGAATCTCTCCCACCCTGGGTGAGTCCTGCAGCAGAGCAGACCCCACCTTCTCCATAAAGGCCTTTGAGCTCCTCGATGACCCCCACAGTGACATGTTTCCCTGTACACCTCACCCTTTCCATTCCCCACCCTTGCCCACCACCTCAACATTAGGAGAATGGTCCTCACCCTGCTGGAGGCAGGGGCAGCAGGGGGCTGCACATCATCAGACCTGACTCCATGGGCCACAGGGAGCTAGCTGCAAAATCCTCCTTGGAGGAGGAGGCAGAGGCACCTCCATTGGGTGCCCCTGTCCTGCATCTTTCCATGGCAAGCAGTAGACCCTGGGGTACAAGTAAACTTTTCCCAGTTCTTCAAAACCTACTGAGGCTACAGTGCACTTTCCACCTACCTCCCCCACACCCAAGGTGCCCCCACACTACAGCACCTTCTTACCAACATTCTCCTGACCCTCATCACACAGACTTCCACTTCCAGAGAAAAAAGGAACTGGACAAAGAGATCCTGACAGTAGCAGGGCTACATCTGCTCCCCCTGTGCTCACGGCACCAGGCCCATTCTAGGGTGGTAGGATCTGCTAGCAGGCTCTGTTCAGTGTTCACTTTGTTACTGATACTTAGAATTTTGGTAATTAAAATTCAATCAATAGTTTATAATACTTAATTTTAATAACATAGAGTTATAAGAAATATTTTAGTGAGAAGTCTGTTTGTATAGCAACTAGACGCTGTTATAAAATCCCTCGTATACCAGGACCAAAAGGGATAGGTCAAAATCATTTAATAGGAACAGGTAGTACAAGCAGTATATGTAGAACAATGCAGGTAGCTGTCAAGGTCTAGATTAATGAGAATGAACAGAGTCAACTGTAACCATTTATAGTTACCTGCCAAGGATACCGTGGAATTAGGTAAAAGGTAATTCCGGCAGGGGGAGATCGCAACCACCGACTCACTGACCACCGACCCATTTTGTACCCCAGACTCATTTCTAGAGGATTCTAACTTTCATTGTGCAGAATCGGAAATGGGAGGAGAATATGTTAAACATGTTATTCCCAAAAATCATTATGTACGAGTTGGCTCTATGTAAGAAGCTTGATTTTGGTGCAAGGTGTGCACATTAGGAGGAGCTATCCCCCGTGCACCATAATAAGGAAGTGTCTGCTTATCAACACCAATGGGATGTAGATAAGTTTCTTGTTCTGGATTTTCAGTAATAACTTCAGGGTCCTTCTTTTCCGTTTTCAAACATTCACTTCCCTCTTCTCTTTTTTGGGTTTTGCCGGTCACAATTATTTGGTTTCCTTCCTCTCCTTTACTGCCACACTTAGTGGAGAAGAACAGACAAGAACACCAGGCAAAAGAAAGTGATATGACCACTGTTCAAATACAGAATCATAGAATAGTTAGGGTTGGAAAGGACCTTAAGATCACCCAGTTTCAAACCCCCTGCCATGGGCAGGGACACCTCACACTAAACCATGCCACCCAAGGCTCTGTCAAATCTGGCCTTGAGCACTGCCACTCACAACCTCACATCCAGCCAGTTCTTTATCCACCAAGTGCTCCACCTATCAAATTGATGTCTCTACATCCAATGTAGAGACAAGGATGTCGTGTGGGACAGTGTCAAATGCTTTGCACAAGTCCAGGTAGATGACATCAACTGCTCTACCCCTGTCCATCAGTTCCGTAGCCCCATCGTAGAAGGCCACCAAATTGGTCAGGCAGGATTTCCCCCCTAGTGAAGCCATGCTGGCTGTCACCAAGCACCTCGTTATTTTTCATGTGCCTCAGCATGCCTTCCAGGAGAATCTGCTCCAAGGTTTTGCCAGGCACAGAGGTGAGACTGACTGCTCTGTAGTTCCCCGGGTCATCCATTTTCCCCTTCTTGGAAATGGGGGTTATATTTCCCCTTTTCCAGTCATCAGGAACTTCACCTGACTGCCATGATTTTTCAACTATGATGGCCAGTGGCTTAGCAACTTCATTTGCCAGCTCCTTCAGGACCCACGGATGGATTTCATCAGGTCCCATGGACTTGTGCACGTTCAGGTTCTTAAGATGGTCTCAAACCAGATCCTCTCCTACAGTGGGCCCAAGGTCTTGATCCTCATAGTCCCTGTGTCTGCCTTCCAAGACTTGGGTGGTGCAATCAGAGCCTTTGCTAGTAAAGACCGAGGCAATGAAGTCATTCAGAACCTCAGCCTTCTCCAAATCCAGGGTAGGCAGTTCTCCCGATAGCTTCCAGAGAGGATTCACTTTGTCCCTTGGTCTGTCTTTTATTCACTACGTACCTGTAGAATCCCTTCCTGTTATCCTTAACATCCCTACCCAAGTTTAATTCTAACTGGGCCTTAGCTTTCCTCACCTGGTTGCTAGCTTCCCAAACAACATCCCTGTATTCGTCCCAGGCCGCCTGTCCTTGCTTCCACCTTTTATAAGCCTCTTTTTCCTTCAAATTTTTCTCAGCAGCTCCTTATCCATCCAAGGAGGTCTCCTGGCCCTCCTGCTGCACTTCCTTCTAATTGGGATGCAACACTCCTGAGCTTGTAGCAGGTGATCCTTCAATATCAACCAACAGTCCTGGGCCCCCCTGCCCTCTAGGGCTATATCCCATGGAACCTTACTAAGCAGGTTCCCAAAGAGGCCAAAGTCTGCAGATTTGGGCTTAGGAAAAGTAATCCTCACCTGGAGTTGAATCTGACAAAGGATATTAATGGCAACAAGAAAGGTTTCTGCAAGTACCACAGCAGTAAAAGGACAACTGGAGAAAATATGAGTCTGCTGAGAAGGGGAGCAGGAGTCCTCTGACAAAGGACACAGGAAAGGCACTGCAGCCTTCACTGCTGTATTGGGTTTGCATGGCAGGGTTTTGGTGGTGATGGGTCTACCAAAACCCAGACATGCAAGGAGAGAGCTACCAAAACCCTGCCATGTGAGTCAGGGGGTGGCTTCTGCAAGAAGCTTCCCCCATGCCCCATAGAGCCAATGCCAGCCTGTGCCAAGACAGACCCATGCTGGCCAAGGACAAGTCCACCATTGACAGTGAAAGAGCCTCTGGTGTAATATAGTTAAGAAGGGGAAAGAAAAGGCAGTGCAACTGCAGCCCACAATAGGAGTGAGCTGTGGTGGTTTAATCCCAGCCAGTAACTCAGCACCACACAGCCACTTGCTCACCTCCTGCTTACCCTTACTCTCCAGGTGGGATGAGGAGGAAAATCAGAAGAACGTAGATCCCAAGGGCTGGCATAAGAACAGTGCAGTAACTAAAGTATAATATTAAACTACTACTGCTACTAGTAATACCAGTAAGGGAAATAACAAGGGGGAGACAATAGGAAACTAAAAAGGGAAAGGAAAAGCAATAATAAACTCAAGTGTTCAATCATACAATCCCTCACCATCTGCCAAATGATCCCCAGCCCAACCCGAGCAGTGATCTGGGTCATCTGGGTGACTCCCCCCAGTTTATATAGTGGGCATGATGTACTGTGGTATGGAATACCCTTTGGTTAGTCCAGGTCAGTGGTCCTGGCTCTGCTACCTCCCAGCTTCTTGTTCCCCTCCCCACTGGCAAAGCATGAGAGACTGAAAGGTCTTTGGCCAGAGTAAACATCACTTAGGAAAACCCAAAACATTAGCATGTTATCAGCATTATTCTCAGACTGACACCAAAGCACTGTGCCACCTACTAGGAAGGAGAAAAATTACTGCTATAGCTGAATCCAGGAGATGAGCATATGAGAGAGCAACAGCCCTGCAGGCACCAAGGTCAGTGCAGAAGGAAGGCAGGAGGTGCTCCATACACCAGAGCAGAAATTCCCCTGCAGCCCATGGTGCAGACCATGGTGAGACAGCTGTGCGCCTGCAGCCCATGGAGGTCCATGGTGGAGCAGATTGCCCCTGAAGCACATGGAGGACTCCACACCAGAGCAGGGAGATGCCAGAAAGAGGCTGTGACACCATGAGCAGCCCGTGCTGGAGCAGGCTCCCAGCAGGAGCTGTGGCCCCATGGAAAGAGGAGCCCATACTGGAGCAGGTTTGCTGTGTTCTCCTTGCACAGCCATGTCTGAGCAAAGTGAGCCAGCATGGGCAGAGCCCAAGCTCCTGAAAATCCCAGGTGTGCAGCACAGGATAAGGCCTGAAGCCACAGCTCAGGATCCCCAGCTCACCTCACCTGCCTGTGGGGCTGCACGAAGCCAGGGCAGCAAGGATCCAGGGTCCCCACAGCAGAAGCATGCAGACCATCCCTGCACACGGGTCAGTGCTCAGGGGCAGTGTAACCCCATCTTGAGAGTGAGCTGAAGCTGAGGTCTGAGTCTTTTCATCTGGCCAAGGAGGCAGAAGATCCTCCCTCACTTGCTGCTCAGGGCTCTAATGTCTCTGTCCTAAGCACAGAGACTGATGCTGTACAGACACAAGGATCAAAGGGACTGATAAAGTGATCTCTGCCAGCATGGCACAGAGCCCTTTGCATCCTGGAGAAAGGAGGAAGGCAACATAGCCTTTGCAGTCCAAGCCTCCTGCCCTCCCTACTCATCATCCTGACCTAATTCCCTGTACCACCAGCCTCTTTTTGGGGTAAGGCAAACTGGGATGGAAGGAGACACTGCAGTGTGTACTAGTGTTCCTATGTTTTTAACCATACGGCTGATGTGAAGAATGTGTTTAACACTACACTCCCCTTACCCAGTTCCCAAAGACCAAGTCCTTGTGACAGTCACTCTACTTCTTTCAACACAAAACATCACAGAGGTTTTCTTCTGAAGCTGCCAAGGGGTCCTGGAGAAGGATACAGAGATTGCTGCAGCACTCCTCAGACCTCTGCTTACCAGGCTGCAGCAGGCAATCAGCACAACCTTTTTCAGGCTGGATGGCATTTCCTAGGCAGCTTCTGTCCATTGAGACATGCAGGCCTAGCACTGGGAGTACTATGTCATGAAAGTATATTCAGCTCTATAGAAAAGAGTGAAATGCATTCATTTGCTTCATAATTCCTCACTGCTGGCATAAACAGAGGAAGCAGCTCCTCTGCCTCTCTAAGGACAATGCAACTGAAAAAACAGAGCAAGGTATACAGATGGTTTTAAATGGTTCCCTGAAGCCTCTCACAACAGGCATTTCTGGGTACTTGGTTCTAAGCAGAAAGCAGGTTACAACACAGACTACTCCGAGACAGAGATCTGACTATTTGAAGAGTCTCAACTACAGAGCAGAAGAACCTTGCAAGCCAGTCTCAAAATACAGAAAGATCCTCACCAAAGATTGTCTCCAATGTGCAGCACAGAGTGCAGGCTTCACTGAGAGCCACAGCAAGTAGTCCTGTTCTTTCTTTGTGTGCAGAAGTTAAGTCACACATTCAGCAAGCACAGTCAGCAATGGCTTGTGCTGACTGTGAAGGAAGACCTGAAGGGAATCAATCTAAAATTGATCCCCAAGTCTGCCACCTGCAAGACCTTCTGTTCCTCTTTTTTTCTAAGACTCAGCAGCTAGGTCTGATATACAAGATAAAACAGCAAAGCCATAGCAATCCTCCACCCAGTGTTGAGAACAAGTGGGATTCCTCTTCTTGGCACCTGGAAAGGTGCCCAGAAAACTGCTGTGGTACTCTGATACCCTCAAGCACAGCCAACCCAGCCTCTCTGTGCTTACTTTATTTACATGAACCTGTAAATGTGTATGTGACCTCTAGAGGACAGTTAAAGATGGAAAATCCAGGTCCACCACTTTACTTCCGAAGTATGATGCAGCAGCACTGAAGGGACTTTGCCTTTGCTTTGACCCTTTCACAAGGGTGTTTATGAAAAGTTACCTTTTCATGACTCATCTGTGAAACCTGACTGCAAAGGTCCTCACTGTTTGCTGAAGGTGTGAGCTCCTAAGAGGGTTGTCAAGCCTAGGAATGCCTGCAGGATTTAACAGTCTTGGGAGAGCTACGCTGTGGAGTATTTACTACTCTCCAGGAGGTATCACAAAAAAATAGGCATATGCACGTCAAACTGACTGTCTGCTTCACCATAGGCCAGCGTGTTCCCACTGACCCTACAGCATCCCAATTACCCCAGGATTACAGATTTGACCAAACCACACATAAAATTTGTGAATTCCAGATGGATTCTCCTGCACCTGGACAAAATAACTACACAGGAAAAGTGAAATATGTTTAAGGAAACCCAGACATATGATAGGCTAATCCAGACCCCAGCTGAGAGCACCTTCTCCTCCGGTGCACAGTATAGAATCATAGAATAGTTAGGGTTGGAACTAGATGATCTTAAGATCCTTTCCAACCCCCCTGCCATAAGCAGGGACACCTCACACTAAACCATGCCACTCAAGGCTCTGTCCAAGCTGGCCTTGAACACCACCAGGGGTGGAGCATTCACAACTTCCCTGGGCAACCTATTCCACTGTCTCACCACACTCACAGTAAAGAACTTCCTCCTTATATCCAATCTAAACCTCTCCTGTTTAAGTTTTAACCCCTTACCCTTTGTCCTATCACTACAGTCCCTAATGAGGAGTCCCTCCCCAGCATCCTTATAGGCCCCCTTCAGATATTGGAAGGCCACTATGATTTTGTGAAATAGTCACAGAAGCCAAGTCAGCCCTAATAGTCTCAAAACTGAAGATGTTTACAACACTAGTTTTCTGTCTTCTACTGTCTTTGGTATCCTTGGCATCAACAGTGGCAAGAGCTGGAGGGCAAACAGACCTGGAAGTTATTTTCCTTATACGCTGAGAAAGGCCTGAAAGAAGTTTGATGGGCACCTAATCTCCTGGAAATACCAGCTCTCAGGTTTGGCTCCACACAGGTATGAACTGACCTCTCCAGCACATGCTCTTGGCTTATTTGTGTTCTGTCACTTTCAGCCCCACCCATGAGTTGCTTTCTCTTACTCAAAGAGCAGAAAATTAACCTGGGGTGGGAGTAGATGGGGGGTTTAAAAACAAACCATAGAATAAGGCACGTGAGCAGAATCAGATCATAAGAAATACTCAATGTGGGTCAAACAGAGCACAGACAGGCGGGAGTCACACCACAGCTGGGAATTGGAGTGTCTTTGACAGCAATGAGATACCCCCAGCTCACCCAGAGAACTACAACTAGGTGGTGTGAAGGAGGAGTTATGAACCAGCCCTTGCCTCATTCCCTTTTGTATAGGCCTGCAAGTCTCTAGCAATGGCTGGACACATATGGAAGGCTGTGCTGCACCTAGTTAGAGCACAGAGGAATTCAGTCTACATCAAGGTCAGATGGGAGATGGGTTTGTAATCTGATCAAGAAGTCTGGTGGCAAGAAATCCCACTTAGCATGCTGTCGTGGTTTAAACCCAGCCACGCAACTCATTCACTCACTCAACCCCCCTTTCTTGCCCTCCCCCTGCTCCCAGAGGGTTAGGGAGGAGAATCAAAAGAATGCAACTCCTATACGTTGAGATAAGAACAGTTTAGTAACTAAGGTATAACACAAATCACTGCTGCTACCACCAATAATAATAATGATAAAGGAAATAACAAGGGAAGAGAATACAGCATCTCACCAACCACCAACAGGTAACTCATGACACCCCAACCCAACCGAGGGTGGACTGGTAACTCTCAGTTACCTTCCAGGTAACTCTGTTACATCCTGGGCATGACATGCTATGGTATGGAATACCTCTTTGGTCAGTTTGGGTCAGGTGTCCTGTCCCTGCTTCCTCCCGGCCTCCCCTCCTCCCTGGCAGACCATGAGGCTCACAAAGTCCTTGGTCAGAATAAGCATTACTTAGCGCTGATAACACCGATGTTTTTAGTTGTCGCTGTTCCCAGGCTGAGTCAAAACACAGTGCTTGCACCAGCTACTAAGAAGGAGAAAAACTGACTGCTACTGCTGAACCCAGGAGACATGTTCAGCTTCTGTACTGCACACTCGTCAGAGCATGCCAGCCTTCTGCTCTCAGCCGCCAGGGAGCAGCAAACTCCAAAGCAGACACCATCTGTCACCTCGCATCTCCGATCATGTTTACACTCACAAAACGTTAACAGCAGAGCCCCACTGCGGCAGGTGATGGGTGATATGAGAAGAAGAGGGAACCGGGATCTTTATGCATCCCCCTGCTGGCTGCCAGGAAGGACACTCGTCTTCCAATTCCACGTGCAAACAGCAGAACTATCAGCTACCAGGCCCCCATTTGCCAAATGGACTCCAGCCACTGAGCATGCATGACTCTTCGTGGAGACAAACCTGCCCACTACCACCCATCCTGATTCAACAGCTGCCTTAGCGTCAGTGACTACTTTCCACTGACTTTACGCAAGGGCAAAGGCTAAACAAGATCATCATTTAACAACCTAGATGGTTGCTATGTATTTTCTTTCCTCCCAGGCACATTCCCTGCTCTGAAAATGCAAGCAAGGAGTGAAGTAGTCTGGCTCTAAGCTGAAATACTTAACCACAGCAGGAGCTGTCTTCATTTCCAGAATAGAAATGATACACAAGTGCATAGAGAGAATCATGCTGGACTGTGAGCTCCTGTTGCACTCCACACACCTGTACTGAGCGGGAGTCTCATCATAATCAACACAAACACCAGACAAAAGTTCAGCTCTGCACACTGCTCTTGGGAAAGGTGGTAGACAGAAGAAAATTCAGTGGAGAGTGGTACAGACCAGTGATCAAAGGTGTGCCATGTGCTATGAAATCCTAAAAGCTTCAGGGTGGAGATGATGGAGGGAAGCCAGAGCAGAAGGCTTCAAACAGGGAAAAAGTTACTACAGTGAGGATGTAAATCATTTGTTTTCAAAGTCTAGGGGAGACAAAGAGTCACAAACCATGTGTTTTAACCACATCAGAGAAGTCTCCAATTAGACAGCAAGAAAAACTGTCTAACATCACAGGAGTGGGACAGGGAAGGGCATAAATCTCCATCAGCAGCATTTCCCAGGCAGACTTGATAAAAGCCAAGCAATGACGACAGAGCTGTGGCTGGCCATGATTCAGACAGGAGACAAGACTCAGAGTTATAACAGAGAAATCACATAATATTGCACCAGAGTGTGGCAGGGCTACATCTGCTCATACTGGCTGCACTATCCCCCTCAGCAGGGCACCCACCATTTCTGTTTCAAGCAATTTCAATTGCCATACTTAATGTCAGACTTGCAAATCTTAACATCCAGCACAAACCAGCTGAATCAGATATAGCTACTGCAGAACAATCTGTTCTACTATGGCCATCATTCCTGCCATTAACAGGTCAGAGTAGCTCCTTTCAAATGTATGTCACTGTTCAGGGTCACTATTAAGAGCAGTATAATGGTAGACAAAAGCCAAAAGTTTCATTTAAGTTCACTTGTTGGATGCAGCATTAGAGCTTAAACCTTCCCTACTGCCCTTGTGAAAAAACACCCTATTTCCCTGAGATTAACCTCAACAACTCTGTGAGACTACAAAAAGGACACATAGAGGGAACAGACCATCCCATCCAGCTGCAGACCTGAAGATGATGGTGAGTAAAAAGGTTGGGACATTCAGAAGCAGACATCACACCCTGTCATGGAAAAGGAAGGAAACCAAGGAACAAAGACATTCAAAGTGGCATGAAATGGCATCTAGCAAACTCACAGGAGCTGAGCAAGCTCAGTGGGCACAAGAAACTTCTCTTGACCAGGTCACCTGGAGCTCCTTCAGGGGAAGTGCCCATAGACCCTAGCTACAGAAAGTTTCTCAGGCTAGCCAGCCTGAGAAATACCTCCCTTTTTGCATGGCTCTCCATGGCTGTAGTGCACCCACCCAACACACATTCATCAAGCCAGGGGTCCTTGGCCACTTCTGTCCCTGCTCCAACAGGTTAACACTTCCCTGACCCAAGGCTGTAGAGGGAGGAGGCTTGTTGTTGACCCCAGTGGTACAAACAGGCACCCTACTCCACCAGCTATAACATCACCTTTATTCAAAGCCTTTTTTTACAAGTTTTGTCCAAACTAAGCCTGTGCAAACACAAGATGAGACATTTCCCACAAGACTATATTGCAATGCTGGCATTGAAGTGGAGCACATAAAGGCTCCATGGATAGCAGAATCAGCTCTCAATCCAGCCAATGCAGAGCATCTAGTTCTAGTGACTGTATGTAAGCTCTAACAGAAAGCTCTCCAGCTCTGTCTGCCTTCAGCTAAGCAAGGGGAGAACACACTGCCTGTCTGTGCCACTGATCTCAGGGCTATTTCAGTGACCAAAGGACAGCCAGAGCTCTCTGGAGACCAGAATCTGGCACAGTACCTTCTCAAGGAACAGACTTGCATCTTCTCCCCATGCAAACACACACCAAGATGCTCACACTCCTCAGGACACCCCATGCCTGGGCTGAAAGCCTTCCAGTTCATCATATGTGCAATGTGGATGGTATATGTCCCTCACCAAACAACTGTGTTCTGTTTTCTTGTGCTGCTCACCTCTAAGCAGGGTATAGATACATGCCAACGAATAATAGTTATCTTTGCTTCATGCTTTCCCAGCTTTGCACAAGAAGCCTCCCTTCTCCTTGAGACATGCAGTCCACATGGCCTGTGTTGATCCTCCTGAGTGAAAGCTGCCTTGGCATCAGAAGACACAGGCTGATATTTAGTGAGATAGGACAGACATTCCCATTCCCTGTACCTCAGGACTGCTGGTTTTGTTCCTGAGAGCCACCTAACATGCACTGCAAATTTCATGACATGACCCCATGTGGGACAGGTTGTACCAGAGAACTCCATACCTCAAGAGACCTTGCCTCAGTGCACTCCTGGGGAAAGCAAGTGATATGACAATCTTCCAAACACTTGTAAGCCTAGCCCTCATTCCTTCTCTTGCATGCACAGTCAGAAAGAGATAAAAATGGGAGAAAGGAAGGAATGCAAATGCTCATAAGGGAAATTTTGAAAGTTACAGCAAACATTTCAATCTGAAATACCATGAAAACTTTTCATTTCCCTTTTCATTTTCTCTTTTGGAACACTAAACTTGTGTGGTAATGCCTTTTCCATTTAAACTTCATCATTTTTAGGTGCTTTTTCTATAACCAAAAACCTTACAGGGCAGCCTTGCTAGTCTCTTGTGAGCGCTGTTTGCAGGCATCCAAAGAGTGCCACAAGACCTTGAAACTTCCAACTTCATGCAAGCAAGCAGACTGGAGTTGGCAAAAGGATACACAACTAGAACGCTCCAGAGGAGATACATACCCTATTCTCAGCCCTGTACCAGCAGTCCTTGAAATAAAATCTTTAAATAGTCTCAGCTCCAAGTAATAAAACCAAGAGCAACAATCACTGGCCTTCCCAAAATCTGCCATGATTTTCTCTTATCCCCTCTCTCCCACTGTCTTCAACTCAGTTTCATTCATCTTACCCTTCTCTCCTGCCAAATCCTCTCTCCCACCTCCCTGTCCTTTCCTTCCACACAGCTGATCCTCTCAGAATTCACCCCTCCTCATCCAAAAACAAATAATGCAACTGGCTGGCAAAAGACATGACGAGCCACTCTGGGAGACTAGAAAAACCCTTTTAGCTATCTTGTCTCTGACAATGGCAATTAAATAATGTTTAGAGCCAAATGACAAGAGCAAGATGTACATGAAGTCAGGCTTAACAATGCACTGATCATCAAGCTGCACATGGGAAATAGGAGAGACATTCCCATTCCCAGTACCCCAGGACTGCTGGTTTTACGCCTGAGAGCCAGCTAATATGCACTGCAAATTTCATGACATGATCCCATGTGGAACAGATTGTACAAAAGTACTCCATAAAAAGTACTTCCTCTCTCCTCGCTCTGCTAATCCCCACAACAGATTTATGCTGAATCAGGAAAACATGTGCTACCTGCTCCCAAACCAGGCTTGTGCAATCTTCACACACACACACACACACACAAGGTCTTGGTTTCAATGTCTTCACTTTTAAAGAGGCTGTTGGCCCCTCTTCTGATTAGACAGAGGCATGCTTCTTGATGAATCTTAGCAGAGGAACAGCAGCAGAGCAAGATGCTCTTACCTAGCCAGCATTAGCTAGGGAGCAGTGCAGCACATACTCCAGGTAAGCAAGGTTAGTGTTTCTTACACCTCCTGCACAAGATAATTTTCATTAGGATCTGGTACAGCATCAAGCCTCACATACAGGCACTTCCACTGGGAAACAGCCTGCCCTACCAGACAACTAACCAAGCCAACTAAGACTCAGGTCCACACAGCTAAACTGGAACAACTTTGGCAAAGACAAGTACATCACATCATACTCTAAGTAATGCTACTAGTGCTTCTCCCACAGGACAAACATCTCTCCCCAGGACCTGGTACTGCAGGCCACATGCCATAATACACCCTGGCCCTGAGTTTAAACAAGAGCATTCAAAGTGACAAACACTGAAAACAGTGTTCAGAGAAGCTTCTCACACCCAAATGGCTTTAAAGCTTTCAGCCTCACAGGGCTCCACATGCATTTCTCACCCTTTCTTCTTGCCTTACACAGAGAAAAGGCTGTTGGCTGCAACCCTGATAGAAGCACAGTGATCACAAAACAAGCAAGCAGCTAAAAAGGTGTCTGCTTGTTGTGCTAGTCTGCAGGTGCCACTTTGTAGCTACAAGCAACCAGCGCTGGGTTTCAGTTTCCCATCCCATTTGTCCTTGCTGACCACCAGCAAGGAAAAGAGCTTTATTAGAAACAGCAGAGAGGGCAAACATGGCCCTCTTTCTAAATCAAGTATTGTGGTAAGATACAGTTTATTGCGAGCAGCACACACAGCTGGCCCACATTGCTACAGAGTCATACTTGGTTTTCTCTGAAAGGTCATGGCAATGGCCTAAGGACCGGAAGAAAGCAGATGTCACCCTTATCTTCAAACAGGGCAAGACAGAAGATCGGGGGAACTCGTAAGAAGGTCTTCAGGGGATGCTGAGAAAGGAAAAAGACATCAAAGTAAAAAATGACATCAAAAAAGTAAAATATTAGCTGATACACAGATAAGAGTGAGATAGATGGAGAGTCAGCACGGCATTTGTAGACCCTTGCCAGGCCTCACAAGCCAAGCTGCACTAACTAAAGCCACAATCTCTGTGATACTGCATACCCAGTTTCCAGTGCTACCGTGGTTCCACACCACAGTGATAAGGTTAGCAAGAAGGTCCTCAAGCAGGTAAGTAGTTTGTGAAAAATGAGTAATACCTACTTTTTGAGTGCTACAGGCTTAAGTTCAAAATAAACCCTGGCCACCCTGTTCATAAGCCTACATGTGTCCCAGGAAGGCTAAATTCATGGAACATAAGCATACCATCACAGGTCTTGGAAGTCCATCTTTTTCCTATTCTTCTCATTCATTTCTCTATACTCTTCCCTAAAGATCTTTTTTCTAATGTTCACCAGTAATGGACAGACCATCATCTTCCTGTGAAGCTTATCCTAGCACTTAGCTGCCTTCACAATGACAAAGCTTTTCCCTGCTTTCAAAATTGAATTTCCTTTTGTGCTATCAATGTCCCTTGCTTATCCTATTCGGCCACCTCACAGGAGAAAACTATTCCCTTCTTCCCACTGCAAGCTTTCCTCCACAGTTGACACAGAGCTTTTCAGTATTCTCCAGTTTTTAACCTCCTTTTCTTCCTGTCAGCCACATTTTTCAGCAGCTGATGAATTTGTCCTCCTCGCTTCCAGTCTCTTTGGATGATCTGTATTCTTCCAGAGCAGCTGCACCTAAAACTGACATACATCTATTTTACTGATATGGGTGAGCAGATGCCTTCTTTATAATTCACCAGATACTCTCCTGTTCATACTTACCATTTTCTTGCTACAGCATGTCACTGTGCTGTGCTCAGCCTGGAAGGAACTGCAGTCCCTGGACACTTCCCTGCAGAACAGCACTAGTCTGACAGTACTGCATCATCAGAAGACCTGAACCTCTCACTGCAGAAGTGATTTTCCCATGCCATCTCTTCAGCTCATCGAGGCAATTTAAAACCAGAACCCTGTCCTCCTGCAGGCTGCCTGCTCCTCGCATTTTCCTGTTTGGCATTTATTCCTTTGTCCTAATTACTAACCAAAGTACCAAACAGCATCAGATGGCAGGAAGAACCCTTCAAAACTCTTCTCAATTAATCCTCACATTCTGCTAATTAGCTGTCACATGAGCTCTCCTGTATAGTTCCTTCACCAGATTTACTGGTACCTTACTGTAGACAAGGGTATCTAGTGCATATTCACTTATCTTAATTGTGTCAAACAGCACTGCACACTTTCCTAGTCAAGATAAATGACATCTGCTTCTCCATATCCTCTGGGTTCACCACACTCTGCAAGAGGAAGTCTGAATGTATTGACAGGATTAGTTTTGTGATGCTCATCCTACCTCTTTTGCCTCATTATTTCTCCCACATGTTCTGCTTTTTCTTGTTGTTCTGATATTTTTCCTTACAGAAAGGCTGCAGCTTCCCGCTGTCCAGAGGTCAGTAATCTCCTCCACCCTCTGCAGAGCTCTCAGAGACAATATGCTCTGAGTTGATTTCAGACAGTCCTTCATGTGTCCTGCAGCCTGCACTGACTGGAGTTCCCACACGTCTGCCACGAGCACTGCCCTGTCCCACTGTAGACCAAATTACCACTCATTCCTTCTTGCTGTTGCAGAAGAATTTAGCTAGGCTTGGGTAGGGCTCTGTGTTTGTCCCTCAAAGAAGCCAATATTGCTGGAAGCAGTGAGCCCTGCCAATACAGGGCTGTGCTGCTGGGCTGATCCCAGGGCACGTCAAGCCTGCTTAGGTGGTAATAACCAACCAGTACCCTAGTACACACTGGGGTCCAGGGACAGGAAACTGCTTGTTCTCAACACCTCACCAGGGGTGCAAGCTTTTTGGAGTCTCCAAGGTTTTGTTCTCATGAGGCTTCAGAAACAGGTTAGTGAGCCTCAGACATTAAACTGGGCTCCACTCCAAGCCATGGGTGCTCTCCTAGGCATATCTGCAAGAGAGCAGGTCATGCACTCCCAGACACACCTCACCATTCAAATTCCATGTCTGCTTGTGTAGTAACACTATCAAGGAGAAATTATCAGTAATAAATTCCTTTGGATCCAAAGTCAATGAGACAACATGGTTATGCAGCAACCCAAAGCTTTAAATACCATTTGTACGTGTCATCTCAAACAATACCACAAGCTCCGAGGCTACGGATTTATTGTTATGAGAGTAATAAACAGCAGATAAGTGGTTTTCACCTCTTGGTTCCACCTTAACGCAGGGCAAAAGGAAGCATTTGCCTCTTTCATAACTGTAGACTGATAAGCAACAGCCTGCCTACAAGTATGTTGTCAGTTCAGAGTTCCCATATGGACAACCTGAGCAGTGGATCATGACCTTGACCATGTCACTTGACATGCTAAAAGACCATGCTAAAAGACAGCAAAAGTTGCTTCAGTAAGAAACCAGCTGGCTTTTTATGCATTCAGACCACAAATCAGTGCAACTAGTTAGTGGCCACAACTAGGAAACAAAGTCTGCCTTGCTGAGTCCACCATCAGATGTGGTGCAAGCAGGAAAAGCATTTCCCATCAATGACTCCAGGGTTCGCAGCATCACTTAAAGCTGTTTCTGCAAGAGGCGCACGCTACCAGCAGCTCAGAAAGGGATCTCTGCGGGTTCAAGCAGCCCAGGCACAAGTACGCATGCTGCAGTTGAGCCTCTTCCCACAAAAAGAGGGCCCGTTTCTCAGAGCGTGGCACCCTCACCCCTGCATGAGGTCCTCCCATTGTGGCTATCACGCAGAAACACAGGAGCTGTCTCCCACAGACCTGCTGCTGGTGGTGGGTGCTCCCGCATCCGCCTTCGACAGTGGGAATCCCCATGGGTCAGACTGCTGAATATGCATTAGCGGAGCACCCAGCATGGGGCGCAGTTAAAGCAGCCGCCTGGTTTTCGAACCACCCTGGCATGCATGCCACACCTCAGACACTTGAGCAGTGTCAGAGAAGCAGTTCAAATCAGTGCCACAAGAAAACTGAGTTACTGGTGAGGTCTCACAAGCAGGACCAGTCTAGCCAGCAGTTCCGCATGAATAATGCATTAAAAATTAATAAATAAATCCAGGAATAGTTTGTAAACTGGAGAGGAGGTGGAGAGCCATTAGTGATCCCACATGGCTTTTTCTACCTCAGTATTCAGGGAAAAAGGCTTAAGAGCAACCCAGATTCTCAAGTGAATCAACAAAATCAAACAAAGGACTGTACCACTGCTCACAGCCTCCAGACAGTGCATTAGCTTTTAGGGAAGGTCTCATGAATAATGCAGCATGTCTTCCAGAGCATCTGTTCTCCAATCAATCCACAGTAACTGCCGTGGTTTAGCACACATGGGATTTCCAGAAAACACAGCACAGCACAGCTACTAAGAAGGAGAAAAATGACTGCTACTGCTGAACCCAGGGCAGTAGCAAAAATAAAACACCTTTCAGCACATCTTTCTATCAGGCTGCAGGACCTTCTTGCAGTCGCTCAGAGACATACCCTTGGAAAATCAACCCTATCTGCTACCAGAGCTGGAAGCCTTCTAAATCAGACTGCTGGGAGCCAGTCTCTTAAATCACCCATTCTGCAATGGGCCTAGATTTTATCAATGCCTTTCTTTGTCTTTTGTTCGCAAAGGATCCACACTCCCTGTTAAGGGGCTCAGACCAAGGCTTCAGCCCCTGCCACCCCCAGAAGCCTCACCCCACAGCTTGCAGCCTGCCCAGGCACCCTCTCCTTCCCTAGAGGGACAAGGTAGTCCCATAGCACACCAAGCCTCTCTCCTGAGCTGTAAAAGCAGCTTCATAATCATAGTTCCCTTCCCCAGCACGGGGGTACAAGCAGAGCTTTCACCAAAGCCTGGCTTCAGCCACATGCTCAAACCTCTGTTTTCAGAGGCAAAGCAGTGCTTTGTCCACATCCATCACTAGCACCAGTTTGAACATCAGTCCTCTTCAGAAGCACGAAGGTGCCTTCTTCTTGGCAGCTCTTGTAGAAGGAGTTTCCTTGGGGGCTGAAGAAACTGCTTCTGTCACTTCTCCCAGCAGCAAAACCTGCAGGCTACTGGTGACCTGAGGGAGAGCATGATGCTGGTGTGGATGGATTAGGGATGGATTAGGGTCTGCATAGGTGGGGTGGGACAAAACGACAACAGCAAGAAAGATCTCAAAGGAGACCATGTTCTAGAGAGCTTTCATCAGAAAACCCAGCTCTAAATAACACTTAAAAACATTTGCAGTTTTCCAGCATGCCAAACATACTTAAATATAGTGCACTGGAAAGCTGGTTGTGAAAAACACCTCTGCCTGTAGTATAAACATTGCACAAATGCAGAGGATGTGAAGCAGGGGGTGAAGTTGTCATTCAATATGGAAATAAGTGGATTCCCTCATCCACAGAACAAGGAGGCCCAAACCTTTCTCTGAGCAGGCACAGCAGCCCCGCTTGCCCCTTGTTTTTGGTGCACACTAGCCAGAGCAGGATGTGAGCTCTCACACATGTCTCTGAGAGAAGGCATGGCAGACCTTCCCCCACACTATCAGTAGCTCAGAGCTTACAGAGAGTGCATGGTGGCCACAGCCTTAGGAAAGGTGAGACAGCAGCTCCTCTGCTGACACAGGCATCATCTGTACTTTTGCCTCCCCCAAGTGTCGGCCTGGGCTCAGAGAGGCAAACACTGCATGAAGACTTGGCCTGTACTAAACAGCAAGACGTCAGCATCCCATTGCCACCCTGCACCCCACAAACATTGTCACTAGCTGACACCACATCATCTCAGAGCATCCTTCTAGCAAGGGAACCCAAAGCATCCCACCAAGGAGCAAGGACATTCCAAAGCCCCAAACTTGGCAAAAAACCACATGGTGCAAATTTTTTTCGTCTCAGAAGATACACCAACTATTGTGAACTTTAAAATAACTTCAGACATGTATGTCTGGACAGGCTGGGTCTGCTAGGAGTGAAACAAGAGCCCTCTCCACAAGGCAAGATTAGTTGAGACATCAAAAAAGCAGTGGCCATCCTGGCTGAGCTTCCCAACTGCATCTGTACTCAGTCAAAGCTGAAACCACAGTGCACACCCCAAGGCAGGCAGCGGTGCCCAGCAGGGTCCAGCACAGAAACTCCCTGATGGTGACACCTGCTCATGGTATTGCCTCAACCCTGCCACCGGGTATTGGTGCATGGCTGCGCTCTTCTGTCACACTGGCACAGCAGGGAGATGGACAAGGAAGCTATAAAATAGCCCAGCCAGGCTATTTTTAACTGGGTCATCCCAGCACAGCCTGCAGCAACAGCCAGGAGCAGGGAAGAAAGCAAAGAGAAAAGCTGTCAGAGATCGCAGCCTCAGGCAGCTCTTAAGAAGCTGTCTCTGCTATCACCTGGGCTAATGAGGAGCCCAAGACTGTATTTTGGGTAGGCATCCCCGGAACATTGTACAGTGAAGCCACAGCATGAAGTACGGGCTGAACTGTCACCCATTCTTTACTGCTGGGGTCCCTCCCAAGCCTGACAATGTGTACTTGAGCCTCCCCTGGGACAAGCGGGAGGAGCAAGAAGAAATTGAAACAATAAAGCATACAGAAACACAAGAAAAAATAAGGCCAGAAGGCAGTTCTGGAGGTCCCAAGTCCTATCCTCACCCTCCAGCAAAGCCCACTGCAAAGGCAGGTCATGTTGCTTAGACTTTCCAGCTGAGTTTGGAAGTCCAATAGGGATAGAGATCCCATGGCCTCCGTGGAAAACCTGCCTGCCCACATTTGTGTGGAGAAGCCCAGGCTGCAGGGCTTGCCAAGTGACCTAGATGACGCTGGTCAAACTTGTTGCCCACCAGAACCCCACAGCCTTCACTGATTAGTAGCTCTCTTGCTCTAGTCTGAGCCATTGCAGGGAGCTGCTGCCGATCAGGAGCAGAAATTGACATTTACCTTTACTGACAATCATGGGGGGCTGATCTTCCCCTCTTGAGAGGCATAAAGCTGGCCAGGAGCCTTCAGGTTGCTTAGGAAGGCCAGGGGCTGGGAGGTGTCCATGTAGGGATCTACTGCCAGACCTCAGACTTCCCTGCAGTGGCCAGACAAGTATCACTCCTCCCATGAGCAACCCAAGTGATTTACCCTGGAGCAAGGGAGCCTCAGGCACCATCACAGTCCTGCTGCCCCTGGCGCCTGAAGCTGCACTTCCTGCAGGTTCACACCTCACTGGGGCTCAGGCAGTGAAACACCACCTCACTGCACACACCCGCCCCAGGCTGCGGAGGCTGCTCTGTGAATATTTTTAAGCCAACATCAGTAGAAACACAGGTGAAGAGTATGGCCCACCCTGCAATGAGTGTGGAGAACATTGTGGTTGGTCAGTACAAACACATCTTGTTCTGATTTTTGTATTGACCAAGCATTTGTATTCCCCTGGGGACAGAGCAATCCTCCAGGCATGCCTTCATTCAGTGACAGCACCATTTTCTGACAGTCCAGCCTCCCCCTTCACCACATGCTCCATATCACCTTCATGCAGTTCCCCTACTCCGCAAGCTCTGGCAGAAAGATGATGCATTGAGGCCATAAATCAAAGCTGCAGTCAACACGGCCTTTAAGAAGCGCAGTAGTGGGTCAGGGGAGTGCAAGAGGCTGAGTGAGACACAAAATGATGCCGAAACCCAACTCGGTATCTTTAGGCTTATCAGAGCTCCCAGGCAGGGCAGGGAGCAGTGTGACTGAAGCAAAGGATGGGGCCACCTCAGCTTCATTGGAGAGCAAGCTCCTTCTTCCCCTGGTTCACCTGCAGCTCTCCCAGATAGCCTATGTACTCTGACAGAAAGGTAAAGCCCTGCCTACATTCTCCAGAGACAATACCCTCTTTCACTCTGCCAGTTACCAGGGCAGCAAAGAAAATATTATTGCTTATCAACTTCCTTGTGAGTATAATGTGCCTCTGAATTCAATGGGAGGGCAAATTCCACCTCCTCTACCTCTAGCTCCTCTACCCTGGCAAGATCCTGCTCTGTTACGAAAGAAAAGCAAATACAACAATCCTGGTTCAAAGAGCAATCAAAACTGGAAGCCTCCTCCACCCCACACACTGCAAAAAACGCATTAGAAAGAGGAAGTGGTGAAATGCACAAACTTTAAGAGACATTGACACATTTCTTGTTAGAAAGGCAGCCCCAGAAAGCTCATGGCCTGACCTTTTGCAAGCTCAGCAGTTTCTCCTGAAACCAGAGCACCATGCTTTCACTCTCCGGTTTCACAGGAAGAAGCCTCCTGCTATTCAAGGCCAAGCCAGATTCTGAGTTTCAGGAAAAAAAGTTCAGTTCCCCATTCAAAAGATGAAGCTGGGTCTCAGTAGCCAGCCATGTGCTTTGGGGAGATAGGTACACAGGTATGCTAGGAAAAGTGAAGTAGCCAGCAGGATGGCAAGGCAGGGAAAATACACCAAGTGCAGGTGTTTCTCCTGAGTTTTGTGAAGGGTTGCAATTTACACTTGAATGTCTAAGATACAGCCCTTAACACCTAATGTGATTCAATGCAACGGCACACCCAGGACTGACAGTTTGTTCACTGCCCAGAGCACCCAGGATGGAACACTAGCAGGATGTGATGGGATTCTGTCAAGCAAGTGCAAGCCTGGCCTTAGGATCTCATCTCTGACACTACCTGGGAAAACTGAGTCCAATCAACCAGGTGAAAATGGAAACTAATGCAGAGCCGGGCACTAACCCAGCTCTGACTGCCTGGGTAGGAGAGCACAAGCATGGATGCAAGAACACAGCCAAGGGGACCTCATTCATCTCTGGGAGTCTCCGGGACAGCCTCACAACCAACCTGCCTGTAGCTCTAATCAGGATAGATATGGAGCCTTCAGAACCCCAAGATGAGGAGCTCCACCAGCCTGGTACCAGGAGATGCAGCTTTCTCTCACATCTGACCTACTTCCCTCCAGCTGCAGCTTGCATCCTTTTCTCCTTGTCACACTATCTGTCACTGCCAGGAAGAGTCTGAACCTGTAACCACCATTCCAGGAGCTGTATCACACTGCTACAAAATCGGTTTGGCAGCAAAAGACACAGGTACCTACAACCATAGACTAGAGAAGAACCAGCCATGGGTTTCCCACTCATAATGGATCAAAGGGAAGCGGTCCCCATCCTTCTGGGAGCAATGACAGCAGGATCTTGTTCTTTGAAAGGTGGCAGGCAGCATCAGGTCTTCTGTGCAGTCCATAGCTGCAGAGTTCTTTCATCTCCCTTGCAGCATCATCTGCCTGCAAAAAACACTTAAGGACCCACAGAACAGCAGAATGTGGAAAGCTCTCCAGCAACCATTCAGTGCCTGTGGAATTGCTTTATGATTGCAATTGAGGGTTTTCTCTTTAACTGGCTGGTTAAATCAGAATTGGCATTGCTCTGTTTTCTAGAAAAACTCTTAACGCACTTCAGTTAACAGCAGGCCCCATTTTTCTCATGCATGACAAACCAGCAAAAGACCGCAGCAAAGGCAAGTGCTACAGACACAACAGCCAATGCTTTCCTGCAGCATCACAAGTTCTAACATCAATTCACCATTTAGAGCAGCAACAGCAGGTTCAGTTGTGCTCTCTTCAGTTCTTAGCCTGTCTTTGACTAATGCTAACTAAGTGGGAGGACTACCAATGCCTTCTTTGCCAGGGAAATGAGATTCTGTGCCCATTTATTCACCCTGTGGGCTTGGCAAATGCAAAGTGTCTTGGAAATCAGTGGCATTATTCTGAACCAAATCCATTGGTGCAAGTGCAGCAGTAGTGTTTGGTTCAGGCTGGAAGCAGGGTTTTGAAGCACATCTCCTTACTGTTCCCACTTACTGCACTCCAGTTTGCATTGCAAAGCTGCCATGGAGCATGCAGACAGTATTCACTGCAGATGAAACTAAAATCATTCCAGGATCAGAAGTCAGAGCACTCCATCTGCTAATGGGATCAGCTGAGTCAAATTAAAACATCCAAAATGTCTGCAGAAATGAAGTCCTGGTACCACCTCTTTCACTTCACAGATCTGCTTCTCTTGCATTGTAGATGTGGCTACAGTTAACAGAGGAGTGAGGTCAGGCACTGCACAGACACCTTTCCATAGGCCTTCAGCCTTTCCTGCCTTGGAGTCATAGCATAGTTTGTGTTTGGAAAGGATCTTCAAAGCTCAGCTAATCTAACCCCCCCTGCTTCCCAGAACCACACCCAGCCTGGCCTTGAATGTCTCCAGGGATGGCGCATCCACCACCCCTCTGGGGAACCACTGACAGTGTTTTACCACCATTACTGTGAAAGACTTCTTCCTCACATCCAGCCTCACAGCCAGCTCTTCAGATACACCGTTTCCTTTACCTCTTCTTCTCCATGTACTGATCTCTTTTAATGGGTTTGAGTGTTCCTCCATCTCTGAACATTTTGCTCAGCGTCACTGCTCTGCTCTGTGACCTGTCCCCCTTTTCACACCTCATCAATGAAGATCAGACTCTCCTCCCATATAGTAGCTTATTCCCCAAGTATTCTATTCCTGACAGCCTCTTTGCATATCTCCTCCAGTACAAGTTTTGATCCTTCTCCCTCTCCTCCACCCCTTACAGCTGGAAATCACCCCACACAGAACCTCCACATCCCAGCTGAGCTCCCTGCTGCATACTCACTCTCTCTACCACTGCTACTTTCCTATTTCTCCAGCACAGCTGATACGATGCCAACAAGCTGATCTTTCCTCTGCTTTGGGTCAAGTCTGGGCACCTGTGCCTCATGGGCTTTTTGAGCCAAAGGCTTATCTGCCTGCTCAGCCAGCCCTAATGGATTTTCCACCTGCCGATTCATCTAATGGGTTTTCTTGAACCACATCACTGACATCCTGTGTCAATGAGTTCCACTGTTTATCTGTATCCTGTTGTTCCTGGGCAGCCATAAACAGAGAAACAATCACTCCCTATCTGAACTCTACATCGCATCATCCTACCATATGTCATATCCCTTTTCAGGCATACCTTTTCCAAACTAGTAGAGAGGCTATTGCCCCTCTACTGCCAGTCTTCTGCACTACCAGCTCCTCAGTGAGCTGCAGAAAGCTAGCATTGCATGAGGCATTCAAGGTACAGCTGCACTGTAGATGTATCCAGACAGCGTTTGATCTTTTCACAGCTCCAGTAGAAAGGGAAAATAAAAACGAAAATAGGAATAGGAAAGGTAGCATGGACCTTGAAGTCTGGCTGTGAATTAAAGCAGCATTTGAACTCCTGATATAATGCAGGCCAGGCAGCTTGGGACGCAATCTCCATGCCTTAGGCAGCAAAAACAAAGACTGTCTGTGTGAAGAGCAAGAAGAAAAGCACTGGGTAAGACACAGTGGGCTACACTGCACCTGGATGAATATGCATTTTTCTCTGGATATCTTGTATGTGTTCATGTAATTACATCTGCATCTAGGGCTCTTCAGTACCAGAGAAAATCTTCAGGCTCCAGGAAACTTCTGCAGACAGCTCAGAGCCAGAGGAGCACCCAGCTGCTGCTCAGAGATGACACCAAGTGGGAATAGCCCTACAGAGGGATGGAGCAGGCTGAGAGCTGTTCAGCGTGACACCCTGCAACACCAGGGAACTTCGGCACAGGAAGGACAGCAGATAATGATGCAGGCAGGTATAGAAGCAAAGAAAGGGAAGGAGGTTCAGAAAGAGCTTATAATAAGAGATATGAATTTCCTGGGAAAGACATCCCCTTACATTTATAAACTAAGACACCATGCAATCATCTGTCAGGATCAGTTGCACCAAAGGCAGCAGTGAAAGGCGTGTGAAAGCCTTCTTGTGCCACAATGCTGCCTGTGCCATTAATCTTCCAATCCCCCACAACTACGCTTGACTGCAAGACAGGCAGGAACAAGAGTACAAACACTTATTTTTAATATGTAGCTATCATGAAGCCACAGAAAGGTTCATGTTGCGAGTCATTCATGCTGTCAAGGAAGGAAGAATAGGTAAGACACTGGAAAACACTTCTGAAATACGCAAAATCATACATAAGGTAATGACAGGTTTCACCAGATTCTCAAAGCTGAAAGAAAGAGGAAGTAGAGAAATTGCCACTTCAGTTCCCTCTTTACACATCAAGCACTTACACATCAAGCTTTCAGTTAAGTTCAAGAAGTCCTGTTCCACTAACAGCCCACAAAGGGCTTGACATCAAAACCAAGCTCTCAACAGTCAAGAATTCCCCAAGCTAACAGCAAGATGAGCTTTACTGAAATGCTTTTTGAAGCTGCAGGGATGAGCACAACATATACAAGGACATCCTTTGATATTTTGCCTCCATCCAGTGGACCCATAAGGCAGATGTGTACTGCAGCAGAAAGTTCTCACAACTTACCCAAGTTTAACACTTGGCGTGAGTGTTGGGAAAGAGGCATTGGAGATTAGGGATCAAAGTAGACTTTTTCAAGTGGACTTCAGCTATGGGTTCTTTAGTTTAACTTCTTGGAATATTGTCTCCTAATGTAAATACCAGGTTTTCACTTCTAGTATCACGACAGAATCACAGGCAAATTTGGGCTGGTAGGAAACTCTGTAGTCCTAGCTTCTAGCCCAAGCAGCCTCTAAAGTCATCCTAGGTGTCCTGGGTTCAGCAGCAGCAGTCATTTTTCTCCTTCCTAGTACCTGGCGCAAGGCTGTGGTTTTGACTTTCAGCCTGGGAACAGCACTGGTAACACCAATGTTTTCAGTTGTTGCTCAGTAATGCTTACTCTGACCAAAGACTTTTCAGACTCATGATCTGCCAGGAAGGAGGGGCACAGGAAGCTGGGAGGAAGCAGGGACAGGACACCTGACCCAAACTAACCAAAGAAGTATTCCATACCACAGCACATATATAAACTGGGGGCAGTTACCTGGAAGGGTTAGATCACTGCTCGGGTTGGGCTGGGTATCGGTCAGCAGGTGGTGAGGGGTTGTATTCTCTTCCTTTGTTATTTCCCTTATCATTATTATTATTGATGGTAGCAGCAGTGGTTTGTGTTATACCTTAGTTACTGGGCTGTTCTTATCTCAACCTGTGGTTGTTGCATTCTGTCCATTCTCCTTCCCATACCTCTGGGAGCAGAGAGAGAAAGAAGGGGAGTAGTGAGCGAGCGGCTGCATGGTTCTGAGTTACCAGCTCAACCTGAACCATAACACTAGGTTTCTTAGGGTCTGGCCCACATGAATTCTGAAAACCTCTGAAGGTGGAGGTAGGCAAGCAAACCATCCTGCTAAGGCCCTGTCTGGCTGATAAGTGTGACCTCAGCCAGTCAGTACACACTGCCACAGAGGCAGGTACTGGTCAGGCACAGTGCTCTGTGTAGGGGATGACTCCAAGGGGGTGAGTCACCTACCCCTCCTGCTCCAGATCTCCAGCCAACACAGTCAGAAGTCCATCTTCACCTTACAGTTAGTGTCCAAAGTGGCTCAGAGGACTGCTGTCTTCAAACTCTCATCCCTCCAGTGACCATAAGCTAAAACTCAGGAGAGAAAGTTAGTTGTCATGCTGAGGAACAAGAAAACCACCTTGGGGCTCTAAAAGCAAAGTCCAGCAGAACACACAGAGAGCTCAGGAAGAGGAGTGTATGCTCTCCAACATGGTGAGACAGAATGCTCTGGGGGCAACAAGCCAGGGAAAGGAATCTCTGCAGGATGCCAGGTGGCTGCTGTTCAGCTAAAGGCAGGTTGAGAGATGTCACCACCTCCAGAGAACACTTGCTGGCTGCACTGAGTGACATTATTTACAAGATCATCCTGTTCAAGTTTCTAGCAATGCATCATCCTGGGATGCTCTTCCCACAGTTCCTCCTCATTGTTGCTAAAAAACACAACCACATCCTTATTATGACAAATAATAACTTCTGCTTCCAGCTACTGGCTGATTTGTCAGCTGGATTGAAAAACCCATTATCTATGAAGACACAAGAGGATTCTGATCTTCTCAACTCCACAGGAACCAAGAGTTCACCAAAACACAACCTGGATGCCAAGAAAGATATAAGTGCCAACTTTACACTTGAGCTTTTACTTATAAAATCTCAGTGAGGGCTTGGGTATTTCTGCTCAAAGACTTGCTTTTCAGGGTTGCATCACAGCCATTGTTACTGCACAAGACTTAATGTACAGCAAGGAGAAGAACCTCAAATAGGTGCAAGGGGGTGCAGAGTCAAGCCCTTCAATCCCTATTAAACTTTAAAGTGAGTGCCATGATTTTTAAAACTGTGAGAAACTGAACTCATATCGATTTCTACTGGAAGCTGTTGGATGCCAGGCTATCATTAGCAAAATCAATCTTTTCAATTAAGACTTCAGGCATCAGTTACTGACACCAAGACCTTCACAAATTCAGAGAAACATAAGTTACAGCTGTGACCACAGCCAGCAGGAGTCAGAAGAGAAACTCTGATCTTCCCTGGCTGTAAGGGAAAGAGCCTCTATATGTAGGAGGAGCTGAATATTATGAGAGCAGGAACTTGAAGCAATGCTATTCTGATTTTGTTTTTGTTCCTCTGTGCGTGTATTTTGGTATTCAAATTAAATTAGGGAAAATGGCAGAGAAAAATAATGTGAACTAATTACATTTAAGTAGATGTTAGCAAGACAGTCTTTGACTTCTTCTATTTGTCTATTGCAATTAAAGAGCTGCCTAGGTCCTCTTGTGCCTATTACCCTGCAATTTTGTTGCCAGCACAGGCTCATTTCAGTGAGCAGATAGGATGGAAGAAACCAGGGGATGACAAGGAACGCTGGTCATTCCTGGTATCATTCACGCTTCCAGGCAGTGCTCCCAGTAACATCAATATGAGGTTCCTTACAACAGAGCATTGCAACTGTGCCTGTTTAAGCGCAGCTCCCAGAGCTGGAGAAGGAAGAACAAGATGGGAGTTTGGCCTCTCCTGTTTCCTTGAAAATATCTAGTCAGTTTCCACAGACTTCGTCTCAATCTCAGGAATAAAATTACCACAAAGGCTGGGAGTTTCTGCTGCTTGGTCTTCCTGATCACTTACTTCTGTGACTTTGTCCCACAGAGAGGCTGAGCAGCCACTGGTGCAAAAGACCTCCTCTCTGCAGGTAGGAACGTCCACGTTTTGTGGCACAGAGTTAAAGAGCGCAGCGACTCACCAGACCGGGAAGAACCCCCAGCACAAGCCAGAGCCCAGAAGGATGCTCATCAGGTAGAGAGAGGCCAAGCTTTGGGCACCACATAGAAAAACATGAAACTGTGAAATAGAGCAGGTCAGCAGGGTAAGAGAGAACAGAACTTGGAGCTCCATGCCATCATGCAGCAGCATGTCTCCACTCTCTAGAAAGGGCTTTGCTTGGCTCAGGGTCAGAAAGGCCTATTTGCGAATCTCAAAGTGCTGTGGAAATAGTCAGCACCAGCATTACCCTAATGGAGTGCTGCCGGGTGTATTTTCAAAATGGAGACTTGCTGGCAAGCCTGCACCACCGCAGAGGGGAAACCCCTGGAAACACTAGGCCAGTCTGGCTGCTTCTGGCAAAGCAGTGTAACCCAGTGCGTGTCAAACCCCTTCAGCCCATACAGCCTCCTGGGTGATCTAAAGGTCTTTCCTGTTTCTCCTGCAGAGAGGCAGGAGGCGCGTCAGTGTAATTGTTATGTGCTGCGGGCTGCTCACCTCGGCTGGCTCTCTGCAGCCAGAGCAGCTCAATGTGCACTCCAGAGAAGCCAGCTAATGACTACATGTGAAACGCCTCACCGCAGTATCACTCCTGTCTTCTTGACGGAGAAGCAGGAGACCAGCCTATCTGTGTTCACCAAGAGGTGCAGCCACCATCCAGCCGCACTAGGGACGGGTCTGCAGGTAGGTGCTCTTGGGTCTGAGCAGGAGGTTCAGCAGCAAGCTCCTCAGCAGTACCCAGCCAGACCTCATACCACTGGACAACTGTGATACTGTTAATACATTTTACTGTCAAAATAGACTGCTTCTGTTTGTAAGTGGCATACGGGAACACTCAGATAAGGCAGTGGATTGTTTGGGGTTTTTAATTCAAGGAAACTGTCTTGGAGAGGGCTTGTTTAGGAAAGTGAAGGATAGGGTCTGGCCACGAAGGTCCAGAACTCTGCTGAGGTCCCCCTGGGCCAGCCAGGAGGGGATGATGGGAACTGATCTGGGTCAGTCTCCCCACCACCCCATTTCTTCACAGAAGGTCTGTGTCATACCCTGCCACAACTCACCCTCCAATAGTTCCCCATTGAAACCCCTGCTGCGGAAACCAGAGCCCACCAGGGTGGAATGAAGGCTTCATGCTGTGTAGGCAAAACATCAAAGGCAGCAAACCAAGGAGCAGCCTGCAAGGTCACATGCAAAATCTACCTTATCTTGACTCTGAGGCAGCAGCCTCTCACTGCAAAGCATCACCTTTGCTTCTCAAATTTGCTAGACCCCTCAGCTTTCTCCCCAAGTCTAACTAACACTGAAGCACCCGTGTGCCTGGGCACCTGCAGCTCAGATCACAGGAACCGGATCCATACCCAAGTGTACGTCCACAAAACACATTTTGCATAGCAGTTGGACATTTGGCAGCCCAGAGCCTATGGGCAAGGGAGAGTGGACCTTACACAGGCACAGCATACAAGTTCCAGAGACCAGCAGCCCGCAAAATGCCAAGCCACCTAAAACAAGACTCACAGAAGTGTGCTACGGTGCCAGGCAACCCAAAATCCAGTGTTACTCAGCTACAAACAACAGACACATTCAAACATTATTATCCAGGGGAAAAAAAGAAAGTGATAAACCCACCACATCTGGAGATGTCCTGATCCACTGTGCACACACAACCAGCACAATCTGATCCATGGGATGGAGGTGAGTGATGGGCTGGCCAGGCTGGTGCAGCCACAGAGGCCAGTGGTCTCCCTCCCCCTTGGGACTTGCACAACTGGCACCCTCATGCAGAGCTGCTTTGCTTCCAAGGAAGGGAGGTCAGAGGGACCTCAGGGTAGAGCCATGGCGCAGGCAGCAGAATTGTCTGGCTCTTTGTTCAAACATCTCCAGTGCCCAGGCCTCATATTTCTCAGGTCTGTGGCACCTCTATGGAGATGACAGGGTTTGATTTGTGGCTATGGCCAAATGGACTGAATTAATTCGAAATACCTCCTATTGATGGAGCTATAGCTTGTCTGCAATAATGCAAATTCACCGAACAACATCAGCACAGATGAAAACACCTCCTTTTGCCTTGTCTCTAAGAAACACCCAGCTCCTCCCTTATCCTGCCTACCGCAGCTTTGCTCAAGGTTTTTCCGAAATGCTCACAGCAAAATATGAACTCCCTTCACGTCTCCAGCAGTCACTCCCTATCTCTGATCAAATCAGGAGATCCGAACAGGACACAGCCAGTGGGGAAAAAAAAAAAGGAGCATCAGGCCTGGTCCTCTGTTAACCCACTGGGGAGCCAGCACTGGGAAGCTTAGGAGGCACTCAACAACACCCAACCTCCCCCCAAAGTGCAAAAATCGCTTCCCCTGAGCAACCAAGAGGGCATAAAAGGATAAAACTGTCCAGGCGGACTCACTTCACAGGGACTGCAGCAAACACAGGGCCTTCTGATGAGGGAAAGTGAATGGGGTGGGGGGTGGAAATCTTAACAGCCAGAACGCTCCAGAGCAAGACAAGGAGGGTACCACTCCCTGAAGAGTGAACAATGGGTGGTCGGCAACACACTGCCTATAGCTGGCCTCCCCAGGCCACCAGAGACTTGTTTGCAAAGTGCTATCATCATTACACGTCCCTGCACAAGGACCCCGACAAAGCCTCGGCAGCAAAGCCAGACGCACGGCAAGAAACAGTTCCTCCAAAGCTGTGCTGCCTGAAAGTAAGACCCTTTCCAACGGCTTGCCCAGAAAGGGGAACCGGCACCAGGAGACCCCGCTGCTGGAGAGGATGGCCCAGATGTCATTTATGTAGCTGTCATCGTTGTCTGCGCTGGATGCGGGCAGACATCAAGCACCTTGACTCCAGCACAAAGGGGCCAAATTCAACCACTCGCACACCCAGAGCCATAGATGGGCTCTTGCTGCATCACTTGCAGTTACACAGACGCCAAGCCGTGCACCAGTGGGCAGGGCTGGCGGGAGGAGGAGCGGTGTGAATCCCGCCGCCCGAGTCAGCGGGGAGCCCTGTTGCTCCTTGCCCCGACCGCGCACCGCGGCGGCTCCCGCCGGGGCCGGCTCTCGGTCTGCCAGGCCGAAAACCCGCTCCGCAGTTACCTGCGGAACACCGCCCGGGAAGGGCGCGACCGGCACCGCCTGCGCCACACGATGCCGGTGGCTGCGCCGCAAGCGGGGAAGCCCCGCTCCCGCCGCGCACGCCGGGGGATGCCCGAGGCCCGCAACCCCCAGCCGTCGATACGCCCGCGGCTGCTGCGGCCCCGCACAAAGCGGGGAGTGACGGGAGGGGTCTGCGGCAGACCGAGCGCGGTGGGCAGGCGCCTCGCTCTCCGTGCCGCCAGGCTCTGCTGGTCCCCGAGCTGCCGCAGGTGCCGCGCTCGGCCCTGCCCACCCGCCTCCCGGCCCCGCAGCCCTCGTCATCACCCCGCCTCGCACCTCGTCGCTGGCAGAGGGGGTCCGGCAGCGAGCATGGCAACCAAGCCGAGCCAGCCCTGCCCTGCCCGCCCTCGTCCCGGCCCCGCGGACCCCGGTCTCATACCCTACCTCTAGCGACGGGGACCGTGAAGCGCGCACAGGAGCGGAACTGAGCGGAGCCGTGCCAGACCCGGGTTTAGATAGCTCTGCCCGCTAGCGGACCCCGCCCCGGCCCGCCCCTCACGCCGCGCCCCGCATCGGGGAGGTGCCAGCGGGGCTCGGGGGCCGCCCGCCGCCCTCTGCTAAGAGAGAGCCCGAGCCCGCAGAGCTCCGGAACGCTTCCAAGGGGCGGGGGGGGCCGGTACAGAGCGCTCGGGTCCTGTCTGGCAGCGCGCCCGTGCCCAGCCCCGAAACGCGATGTGCCGTGGGAAGCGTTGGATTTGCCGTCGTGGGGAGAGCCCCGCCATAACCACAGCAGAGTGCTCGGGCACCTCTGCTTTCCCTGAATCGATATGAGCAGTTCCGTGTCACCATCACCCATAGGTCCCTCAGGGTTGTGCCTGAAGAACTTTGTGAATGTGGGTACGTTTTCACAGGTGATGAACTAGGGAATCACCTAGGAACGTGGTCCTGACAGCACCAGGACTTTGCCATCATCTTTGTGGTGTGTACCCACAGGTCTTGCCTGTGTGAGAGAGCGTGGACTCAAGCTGCATGGCCTTCACTGATGGCAAATGTCTCTAGAAAGCTTTTCATCACTGCAGACCTCACACTAAGGCTTTTGGGATTAGCTGGTACCCTGGCGGCACTACAAGCCCACCTGATACCCTGAATGAGGAACTTGGTAAGTGGGCATCAATGCCCAAGGTCAAAGGGCAAAGGAGATGTCCTTGGCCAGGTCAGCCACTGAGCCAACACCGCTCTGGTCCTGCCTGAAGATAGCCTGGGAGAGCATGCTCACCTCCATGCTCCAGTCCCACCGGTCAGAGGGGAGCAGTGGCAGCACTGGGCTGAGCCAGCGGGTACAACAAGACTGCAGGACTGGATGTCCTCCACACATGAGATGCTGCAGTTCAGGTGTCTCTGCTTTGATTCGGTGGTGGTATGGCAGGATCCTGCCAGTTTCCTCAGAGGGGAAGGAAAAGCGGCCCTTGGCTAGAGCAGTCCCACCAAATCCTCTGAGGGAGTTGAATTCAGAGAATTTCAGAAGCAGCCAGCAGCCCCAGAGTGATCTTCATGCCTTGTTGTCAGGCACCAGGCTGGGACAACCCAGTATATTGAGGCAGTCAAGCACAGACATGACTGTGAGAAGCATCGTGCATGGATGGAGCATAGAAAGCAACCCAGCTGTAGATACAAATCGTGGCTGCCCTGCCTATGGGAATTTAGATGACTTCAGAAACCATTCAGGACCCTCTCAGCACGTGCTCACATCTTCACCATAGAGAAGTATAAGACAGGTCAGGTGTTGCATAAATGGCATTGAGTGCTTCCTTCCACATGCACTGTGCTCCAGCCCTGACTGAGCTGTAGAAGACTGCATGCAGGACTGACAGGAGGAGACAAAGACATCTTTGAGGTTATTGGTGGGAAACATTTCTGCTGCCTGCACTGTAGGCATCTATCTAGTTATGCATAAGTGCCACTCCTCAGAGGTGTTTCAGGTGCTGATACAGTGAATGGTTTTGCTAACCCACTCGCCTTTGCAGCCTAAGACAGGGTGGCTGGGACTGGTGTCTCTACTGGGTGTCCCTAGTGACAGGAGTGAGCTCCACTCTCTGCCTTCTTTCCTGGGACATCTCTTCCCAAGCTGGACAAACTAATGAGAAGTGGGAAGCTACCACTGCAGGCAGCAGAGTTAGTTATGGAGGGGAGCCTGACAGCAGCACAGTCAAGCACCACCATTGTCCTAGATGAAACCATATACAGCACTGCAACCTGCAGCAACCCGCTGGGAAGAGCAGAGCTGGCACTTGCAGTGGCTGCTCTGTGCTGCAGGAGCCACATTCGTGGTATCTGTGCAGCTACGGACAAACCACCTCTCACCTGGCTGGGGGCAGCTCCCAGGGAGCCAGGTCCTGCCTTGCAAAGAGCAGCTGCAGAAGGGAGCGAGATGAGACATAAGCTTTCTGCTTGGCGATAAGCCTTGTGACCCTGTGAAGGGTTTGGAGAGACAACATCCTCAGTTAGATTTAGTTCAGGGATATGTTACATCAGTGCACAGCACTTAACACCTGCACTGAAGAGCGCTGCAGCAAGCACTGTACTCTGTTTCATCCCAGCCCGGAGAGGACATGCTCATAGTAGGTTTGGATGGAGCCTCATGGAGGAAGCTGCTGATTAATTATACCCAATTAGCATCATATATAACACCTCTTCTGCTGTCATTATTTCCACCTCTGTGCAGTGACTGTGCCCACATCTAAGGGGAGGTAGCACAAAGGGGTTAAGCTGGAAGCTGAGCTGTGCCAAAACCCATCAGCTTGGGGGGCTGATTTAAAGCACCCTTGTGATGGCAGTGCCAGAACTGGCAGTCCTGTTAGTCTTGTAGCATCGGCATTCCATGCCTCCCCTCACAATCCCCCCACCCCCAGTCCCCAGTGTGCAAGAGGTTCTATCAGGTTGAAAAATGTTAAATTATTGAAAGATGAAGCAAAAAACACCAGTTGGCTTTAATTTCCTTTTGGAACTTTTCCTACCCGCAAAGTGCTGCCATAAACAATACTTTTGTACATAACAAAATGGTGTTACAAAAGTTAAAAATGAAGGTATTTTCAGCAGGGGGCTGTGATGTTGGGCTGAGTGCTGTTTTTTTCCCAAGGCACCTTGATGTATCATTTTTCTTACCTTGAATACCGCCTTAAGCATCGAAGCTTTCTACCAGCTTGACACCAGAACATGCCAAAGAGGTTCTGTATTGTGAATATTAAGCTTAAAAGCAGAGCAGATACTGATGGACTGATATTGATGGAATCTCAAACCCAGGCTTCACACTTTGCAGGAAGCCACCAGTTAAGAAGACATGGGGACGCTGTCTCAATGCAAGTGGACCATGCACCTAAATCAAGTGTGTCTGCCTTCAGTAGGACAGGGGACCCCTGGCCCCACATGTGCTTGCCATGGTTAGTGGTATCTCCTCTTCCACACATTCTGGTGTGCTGTTTCCCACTCATGGAGCATTCCCAGGGCTGAGCAGGAAGCACACACGGATATTCTCATGATTTAGCACAACCCGCAGCCCCTCACTGAGCTCCAGGAACTACCCTGGAGGGCATTAAATTATGTCAGCTCCACCACTGTGGTCCTGGCATGGGAAAGTGATTTGTCCTTTTGCAGCTGGCCTGTCCCAAGGCCAGGCAGAGCTAATGCTCTGTAGAGGAGCTCTTAGCACTGAGAAGTGTCTGGAGAAGTCCTAGCTTTGGCTCAGGCCACCAAAGTGAGCTCTTAAATGGGAAGGTGGCAGCCTGCAAGCTGGAGGAGAAACTCAGCACTGTGGACTATCTCCCACCACAGGGTGTTGCTGCTTTCTGCTCATGGGCAATGCCTTGTCCTGTATCTCCCTTCTTTACTATGGATGAGAAGCCTGAGCTTGAGATAAACATTAACTCACACAGAAACAACCTCCCTGGCAATGCTTCTTTCAAGGGCAGCATGCCAGCATACAGCATTGGATCGAGTGTCTTTGCTGTGCACTAGCACCTTTGCATGCAAGGGCTTCAGCATGTAAAGACTCAAGATCCTTCCAGCCCAGTATCACCCAGAGCCAAAAAACAGTGAGCCTCCCAGCTTCTACCTGTTTGCAGCTCAGTGGCTTTCTGTGTGTTTGGCCACCCTCCACCAGCCTGTCCTCTCAAAACCTGATAAACTCCTGGTGGCCCCAAAGGCCTGCAACAAGGAGGTCTATAGATTAGTTACACATAGTGGATAGGGAGGGAATCGAAAACATAATGTTTAGGGTTGGAGCTGGTATCAAGATGTTTCAATTAAGGTAGAGACTTAATCTACCAATTAAGGCTTAATCTACAAATAATGTCATGCATAGAGCAAAGCTCATCAAAGGCTGACTCTGGGGTGAAAAGGCACCCACCTTATGCACAGGCACAAGCACAGGCAGAGGGAGTTACCGGGTGTGCAACCATGTAAAACGACAGAAATCATCCTTGTGCACTTCATGCAGGGGCAACTTCAGTTTAGCGCACCCCTGGCACTGATACTCACTGCAGCTCTTGCAGAGGCTCAAGGGACTTGTGCAGGGCTAAGCCAAACTCTGGGCTCAGCTGGCATGTTGTGACATGAGTTCAGTACTTTTCAGTAGCCCTAAAGTTTGTGGAACTGAAAGAGAGGAAGGACAATGAGGAATGTCCCCTTGGCTCCAATGTGCAGGTTTGCACAGGCCTGACAGATATTCCTTCATCCACCATATTTCAATAAAGAACAACCATAAGTGACTTGTTGGCAGAATGACCAGAGGAAATGGCCCTCAGCAAACACACATGTGGAGCAAAACCAAGAGCTGGTGAACACACAACAGAAGATAAACTTCCAACAACACTGAGATGTCTTTCCCTTCTGATTTCAATTCTGTCTTCTTCAGAAAAGTTTATTCTTAATAGGTCATTATATATCACACAGACCAATATTTATTTATATACTGCAGACATACATCAGCCTATGGGTTTGTCTAATAATATATGTTTTCAAATGCCTTTTTTAAAAAACACAGTGTCAGGAAGAAAAGATTTTTGACCTACTGCAAAAGGCTTGAGGAAAAATACAGTAGTTATTTCTAATTTCCACAGTCTTGATTTAAAAGATAATGCCTTCCAAAAGTCCATAAAGATCTGTATTTGTGTGCACCCATGCACATAACAGTATGAGTAAATTAGATCAGCAATATAGTCTGTAGAGAAATACCTTCTGCCTTTTGAGCTTCTCTAGGTAGGTGGCATCATTTTAAAACCAGTGCCTTCTTATTAGAGATACTGTGGTTAAGACCCCAGTACCATTTTCTTCTTGTCCCACACTTCCAATATGTGCAGCTGTCAGTGACATACAGGTGACCTACCTCACTCTTGCCCATACAGCTACTCTTCCCAAAATCTAATATCCACTTTGATTACTTCCATGCTGTGTGGGTGGCCTCCACAGCTCTCTCCCAACTCAGACTTCTATAATGCTTTGAAACTGTCTGATTTGTGCAGGTGTGCCCAAGCAGACCATGTGTCTCAGGTGAACAGACACAGGCGCTGTTTCCACTACAGTCTGTGATCCTGCCTATGGCCCGCCTGGCTGAGAACAGTATGGGCTATGAACATGTCCTTTCCCTTCCTCTGCAAGCACTGACAGCTTCATACTGTAAGAGATTTAAAAGAGGCATCATCTGCAGAATGGGCTTCAGTTTCAAGGTCAGTCTGAAAACACAGAGCAAAGCTTCCCTCACAGTCGGGTCTACTGGATGCTGAAAGTGACAGGACTGCGCACACCCCTGGAGTAAAGCACTGCTCAGCAGGAAAGCAGAGCAGTTCTGTCACTGTGTTAGGGAAAATAAGTTGTATTTATCTAAAGCACTTGACCTATCCTGGATCTGTGATGGATTGAGCTGCATAGTTCAGGTGATGGCTGATCCTGGGAGGTAAGGGAGAATCAGACCCCATTCCCAGAGGTACGCAGGGCATCTCCATGTGCCAGACTGTTGTGGTTTAAACCCAGTTTCTACTCCCTCCCTGTCTTTCCTCCCCCCCTTCCTCCCTGCTCCCAGAGGGATGGGAAGAAGAATCGAAGGAACGTAACTCCCATGGGTTGAGATGAGAACAGTCCAGTAACTAAGATATAACACAAACCACTACTGCTGCCACCAGTAATAATAATGATAAGGGAAATAACATGGGAAGAGAGTTAGACCAGAAAGCGAGGGAAGATACCACCTGCCAAAAACAAGCCCTACTGGGAAGTGTGTGTCCTTCCAGGTAAGTCCCCATTACCTCTCTGGGCATGACATGCTGTGGTATGGAGTATCTCTTTGGTCAGTTTGGGTCAGGTGTCCTGTCCCTGCTTCTCCCTGGCCTCCCCTCCTCCCTGGCAGAGCATGAGACTCACAAAGTCCTTGGTCAGAACAAACATTACTGAGCAACAACTAAAAACATCGGTGTTATCAGCTATGTTCCCAGGCTGAGTCAAAACACAGTGCTGCACTAGCTACTAAGAAGGAGAAAAAATGACTGCTACTGCTGAACCCAGGACACAGACCCATAAGGCCAGTTCCTTGGTTCAGGGGAAAACAACGTTTTTTCTAAAGAATATCAAGCCATCTTCTCTGAACTAGTCCAAGTGGTTTGTAGGTTCACCAGCAGAGGGCCATATTCCATATTCCTTCAATACTGGAAAATCCTACAGAAATTACCTCCTCCCCATTATGAGTGGGAGTCACAGGAATGTCAATGCAGAAACCTGGCGCAGGAAGAGCAAAACTGTATGGCAGAGTGAGATGGCCACACACTCATCCTGGCCAAGTGTGAAGTCATCAGAAGATCCAGCTGTCCCCAGCAAATTCTCTGTAACATTAAGTAAGCCCTGCCAGCAGCCAGGCTGCAGCTGATTTCACTCTGAGATGAAAGATTTTCCATGGAGCAAACCCACCTCTGGAAGGCACAGTGCTGCCAGGGCCAGGCCAACCCATAGATGGCTCTGCTCAGAGCTAAACAAAGAGGAAAGGTACCTCCCAGCATTTCCCAGCCAAGCAGGCAGACACATCTTACGCTCCCATGGACTTCCAGAGGAAACAAAATAAACTAGATGCAACTCCACTCTCCCACAACACTTTTCCACTGTCCCAGCCCAAGTGCCATGAGAAGATGCCCTCCAGCTCCCAGAACTTTCTCAGGCCCAACACTCATCAGGAGACTCAGGAACTGCAATGTTAAAACACAATGCTCTCCTGGCAGGCTATCCACTGAAGGCACCATGCCTTCATAGAGCAGGTTTCCTTCCCGACCAATTCAGCAGCTTCAGGTACAATGAGGGAGTGCTCTCAGTCCATTATTTCTGGTAACTTTACTTGTACATAAGGATATCTTTCAAGCCTTCATCAGAAAAGGTGGAAAACCCCTGCCTGGCTGGCTCTTTCGTACCATCTCAACTTCTGTCATGGTAGCACAACCAGTATTTCCTATGGACCATCAGCTATAATCCTGAATTGCACAAGACAGCGTAGGCCAAATGAGGAAAAGTTCAAAAGAGAGTAAAATGCCTTCAACACCTTCCAGTCAGTCCATTACAAAGCTCGGTCCTCTAAGGTCCCCCAAATGATCCTATATACTTACAGCCTTGCTTCCTGAGACAGATGAACTCCTGCTGTGACCACCTTTCCCCGTCTGCTCCATCTCTTACAGACAGTTGCTAGCAATGACTGCAAGGTGAGAGGGAAGTGACGAGGAACAATTTTTGTTAAATCTCTTCTTCCTCTTCACTAACAACCTCCTTCGGGTCCTGAGGCCCCTGCTCTGCTCTCTCTTTTACATAGGCTGCCTTGATCTGTTCCAGTTCACACAGCTCTGCCTCCAGCTCTTCCCTATGCATTGACCGGCGGCTCTTCAGCAGTTTCATGGGGAAGGGATTTAAGTCATTGAAGGCAATGTTCATCAGCTTCCTACAATGAAAAAGACAGGCCTGGTGAACCGATTTACTGACTGGTGACAGTAACAGATATGCCAAGTGTATTCTGGGGAAGGCAAAGCACAGAGCCTCAGATATCAGCTCTCTGAGCTCAAAAGCCACCAAGCAACGAAGTCTTAAAAGAATCACAGGCAACTCCCCACACAAATACCAACCCAAACAACACTTTAAACAGCCTTGCACTACACCACCTTTTAAGGTACCAGTGTGCAGCCACCAGTCAGGATATGGGGGATCAGATGCCAATTCTGATGGCCCCTAGGGGACAAATATTTCCAACACCAAACTCTCCTGATCATAGGAATCTTCCTCACAGACACACATTGACATGAAAGGTTGTGAGTGGTGCCGTGTTCCCAAATACCCCAACTACACCTGAGAGAAACACAGTAAGTGGCAGCACAAGTTCTATCTTCTGCAAAAAGGAGGCTGGCCCAGACTCAGGGGCCTGCTCTGCTGTAGTTACCTTTGCCTGAGCCAGAAAGAGCTTAAGTAACACAATAAAGTGGAAGCCAAAAAGAGACAAACTCATACATGTCCTGTGGACCTGCCAATGCATATACACCTCTCTTAAAAGACAGGTCAGAACTCCATTTAGGCTGACCTAACAAGCAAGCAAGTACAAACCCAGGATGGAAGCTTATCTACAAGCCAGAGTCCTACCTGCCATCCATGATCATTCTTGTGAAAAAGCGTAGGTACTGGTAAATCTCCACACTGTCATGAATTCTCAGGATTTCCTCCTCATTGTATTTAAAAATCGCAAGAGCATAGCGGAAAATCACCTGGAGGGTTGAAAGGTATTTGAGTTGTCAATCTTAGGCAGTTGAAGACCAGGCTCCCCTTGTATAAAACTTGGGGTGGGGCACATATTACTGTAGTATAGGCTGGACACTGGGCTTCCCCCAACAGGCTATGTTAGGACAGACCTAAAGAAGTACACAGCCAATCCCAAGAGAATGTCCCTCTGTAAGGTAATTTACAACCCCAGAGCATACCAGATCCTCCAAAAGGATAGGACACCACAGGGATTCCACAAGGATTCTCCAGTTCTCACTATGCACAGGGGTAATGCTAGACTCACTTCTTCAGGTACTAACTCTCTACCCATCTTCTTTCTCCTTTATCTGTCACACTCTCACTTTGTCCAGTGAGCAGAAGACACCACGGCCCATCAGAGAGCTGTTTCATGGCAGGACTACCTACTCAAAAGTGTCAGGGACCCTAGGCACAGCATCACGGACTAGCTCTGCCTACCAGAAGCAAGTGAACAGACAACACAGAGCCTGGGAGGCATCAAGGCATCTCACCAAACAGGCAGGACAGGACAAAAGATTCAACTCTCCACCTCTTTGAAACGTGTATGTCCATTGCCCTGCCATCATGTCACAGAGGTGGTGCAGGTGGGAGGCAGACCTAGACTGAGAGTTTCACCTTAGTTCCCTCATACAAGAAGGCATCCCACACTCGCAGGAGGATGTCGCTGACCAGGCTGTCCACAAAGGCCACAAGAAACCAGTTGAAAGTGATGAGTGAGACATCAATCCGATAATGCTCAAAATGAGCCATAAGACGAGGCAGCTTCTCTGACAGGAAGTCTCTGAAGACTCTCTGATCTACCTAAAGTGGGCAAAAAAAGAAAACATGTCACAAGCATCCAGCTGAATTACAGGGTTACTCATAGAACAACATTTTACATCAAATGGCCAGCGCACTTTCTCATCTGCAGGGAAAACCAAAGTCAGAACTAATGCTGTATTTGATCATGTACTGAGGTAAGTACAGCAAATACAAAAATCTTCTTCTATTTGCACATGGCACTCCAAAGATAGGGTGCAGGTTCCAAAGAAACATCTAAAGAGCTGCAGAATGGGGGCTTTCTTCATATTCGGTTCATACTTAGGCCCTCTTAAAATAAATAACTGTGTAATTAAAAGGCACCTTCCTTCTGACTAACCTCACCTTCATGTAATTACTCAGGAGTGGTGCCCAGTTTCCTAGTGCTTAGGGATCAATTTTGCTGCTCCTGTGTGTGTAAAAACTTTGTACTCTCAAGTCTACAACACCTCTGCAATGAAACAGACTGCAAGGTGGGTTCACTCTCCTGTGGAGAAATCAAACACAGTGGAAGTTGACTGCTAGCTTTTAAACCTTTACTGTAAATCACCATGTCACAGACTAAGATGACACAAGTGTGCACAGCTCACCTGTGATGTTATCAGCGTGTCACTGTAGTAGTCTGCTGGCATTAGGTTCTCCACAATATGGACTAGGCACCAGAAGGCACTTTCCTCATCTTCCAGGACCAGTAGGGCAACAGCTGCCAGCCTGTGATGGACAAGACATGGTGAGGCACTGCAACACCACCAGCACAGGAACTGCAGAATGCAAGACTCCTCTTGGTATGTCTTTAGTTCTGTGAGTGTCCAAAACATCAAAATTGGCAGGACTGCTAGTCAGAGAGGCAAGTGAACTGCTCTGCAAGACTTTTGAAGGAACCATGGGGCTATGGTTTTCTTTCTTATATGCCTCTGTCAGCAAACAGGAAGCATCAAATACAGAACTGATGTGACAAAGCCAGACTTGCCAGCTAATGGGATGCCCTGTAGATCTCCTGAAGTTAACAGTGTGCTCATTTTGGCTATTTCCATACAGAAAGGAGCTCTTTCAGAGATATTCCATATTATGGATACATTAAGTGACACACTCCATGTTAAGTGACACAGCTCACTTTCCCATACATTCTTCTAAAGCCCTTCAGCTCCAGCCTTCTCTAAGACATGAAACTTTAAGATTCCCTAAACCTTCCCTTGTCCAGACAGAACAACCCCAGTTTCCTCAGCCTCTCCCTATGTCATTTTCTACAACTCCCTCATCCCTAACTTGCCAACATTTCCTCCAACTCTTCTGAGCAATAGAAATCACCGAGGTGATTCAGAGTTAGAAATTTAGCCTCAGCCTCATGCTGTTACTCTGGGACTGTCTCACTCAACCTCCTATAGCTGCTCCTTCCTATTCTGTGACTATGGAGATGCTGAACAAGTGCATCCTGCTGATTCCTTAATTCCAGCAACAACACTGGGTGAAAAAAACCACACCAAATGCAGAATTCTGCAGCCAGGACAGAGATCTGCAGAGGAAGGAGCCTGGGGTTGCTTGAATCACATCCTGGAGTACGTGTTTGCACCTTCCCAGTGAAGAAGCAGCATACCTGGCTCCTCACCTGTTCAGTCCCTGGCAGTATCCAATGGCAGGATTGTGCCAGGAGAATGCAAGCAACACCCTCCGGAGCTTGGGGATGAGCTGGGAGGTGGGAGAGGAAAAATGTTTGTTGTTAGTCAGAGTGCGGGGCAGATCAAGCTCAATCTGGCGGCAGGCAGGATGCTCGGTGCTCTTGCTCTGCCGTAGCAGCCGTCGGTAGTGATCAGGCCGATGGACACAGTGTCGGCTGACAATCCACCTCCAGACCCGCTGGCGATGTTCTACTGGAATGCCGCTTCGGATCAGGCTCTTCAGCTCTGCAGAGGGGCTTAGCTCTGCAATGCTGTTCCACCTGTCACGGAGGGGCTTCTCTATTACTTCCTGGCTCCGCAGGTTGTTGGACTTTATCTCCAGGGCTTGGATTTTGGCCAGCAGTTTCCAGTCCTCAACTTCATATTCAGGTACAGTCATAAACCCGTACTCGTCGTACTCACTGGAGGGACACAAGGCAGAGATCAGTTTAAAAGGACAGTGCTGGCACCTGTGTCAAGGACCACTTACTGCTTGGGGCCATGTCTGCTGCAGCCTGCTTGCCAGGTTCCTGTCACCCATGCTGGAACACAGGTGCTCCTTCACTTCTCTGACAGGTGCATTTGACAGCCTGCCATGCCTACTGTCTCAGAGCCCTAAGGGCAAATGAGAGCCTGCAGCAACAGCATACACACACAAACTTATGTAACTTTGTGCCAAGCTACAGCTCAATCTCATCAGTCCTCTCTCACCTCACCTGCTTCCCTGCCCCTAAGAAATTATCTAGCTCTACCTGTGTACCTTCTCCTTACCACATTCAAGTGCAGAGACAGTTCTGTAGGATAGGACTGCAAAGGGTCTGCAGCACGAGACTGAAGAAGAGAGATCCACAGTCCCTTCTGATGTCTCCCTCTACACAATGCAAATCTCCTACTGACTGAAAAACACCAGGAGCGCTGAAAGTACAACTCACTGAGGGTGATCATCATCACTCCACAGGCTGGGATACTCGTAAAACAGCATTATAGTCTTGACAGAGAGCAAGCCTGGCCTTGGTGATCTAATCTCCAAAACTACCTGGAGAACCTGTGAACCTGACCAGCCAAATTACATGGAAACTGCTACGGAACTGGGGCACTAACTTGGCAGGGAAGCATGAAGACAAATGCAAAGACCCCAGCAGCACTGGTGGCATGGCTCTCTGGAGGTCACCAGTCCAGTCCCCCTTCACTGCAGGATTGTCCCCAGAACCAAACAGGGTGACGGCAGCTTTGTATAGGTGGAACTAGAAAACCCTAAAAGGTAGAGATCCCCCACTTCCCAGATGGTCTCCTCTCCTACAGAAGAAGATTACCCTCATGTATGTTGTTTATGTCCCAGGCATGCCATTGGTGTTATGACTTGTTATACTGTCCTCCACTACCAAGAAAATTTTAGCTGTATCATTTTTAACTTTTCCTTCCTACAGTGATATGCTTCCATCAGACACTTGTGGTCTCCACACCACCAAACCAAACCATCCCCCTCAAACTCCACTCCTGGGTCACGGCTCCAAGTCCCTTCTACAGAAATGTCCCCAGCTCTCACTTGCCTCTACACTCCCCTCCACAACCTCCTACAAGGGTGTGAATATTGCCATGCTCTTGCCCCTCACCTTACAGGGTTCAGGTTAAAACCTTCTTCTGCTTTTTCCTTCACATCCCACTGGAGTGCTTCCTGGATGAGGCTCCTTACCAGTTCAGCATGGGAGCTGGGCAGGCCAGGCACAGCCTCCTGCAGCTTCCGCAACACTGTCAGGTACTTGCTCTCCATCTGGCAGTTTCGTGCTTGCAGGCAGGCACACTGATGGGGAAAAAAAAGAGCAAATGAGCTGGCTCGTTCACAGTTCCTCCTGCATTGCCACTGTTCCCTATTGTCCTGCTCTGCACATAAAGTGAAGACTCCTGAACAGCAAAGCTGAAGGAAACACATCCAGCAGTTTTCTACAGTCAGCGGAAACACAGCCATGAATGATCACCATGGTCTATGAACAAGCACAAGCTGCAGTAGCTAGCATGAGCAGATGTTGCTTATTGAGTACAAGAGCTACTGCAGCATCCCCTGCTTTACCTAGGTGCACTGACAGCTATGGCTATCAACTGCACTGCATCAGTTGATAGCCGTATCCCAGCCTGCTCAGCTCAGGACAGAACCCAAGAGCCACGATGGCAGCTGAGTTCTCTGCAGTCTTTTTCCCTGCTCCTCAGACAGGTTATCTACCCCACATTGAGCTGTACCCAAAAGAAAAAAATACACCACTCCTGAGAGTGAGCTATGGCCATACAATTTTCAGGATACTTGGTAGCATCACTATCAAAGTAATCACACCCCCACCCAGCAAGCCCAGGTCCCATGGCACTGCTACACAACATTCCTCTAGCACAGGAAGCCCACCTGAGTTCAAACAACAGCAGGAGAGTCCCTGCCACCACCATACTCCTGGCACACAAAGCAAATGAGGACTGTTACCCCCACTCCACAAGTGGGGAACTGAGGCCACACAGATGACAAGACTCACCCAGTGTACTCTACAGGTAGCTCAATGAAGACTCCTGCTCAGTGGGAAAGCAGCAGTTGAAAACAAAAATAAAACAGAAACTACAGAGAGAGTTAGGCTGCACAGCATATAGAGGGGACAGAAAGGAGAATGGGATACTCTTATACTACCACTTTAATCAGCATTTTGCCTCACGTTCACTAAGTTGGTCTGATTACTTCCTCTCTGACAGTTATGGTGGTTTCAGGATCAGAGAAAGGGACTAAGTTAGGACGTAGGCAGGGTTTCAAAGGACAAGAAAGTAAACGGATATAAAAATTGTAGTAGTAGTAATAATAATAATAATAGCAACAACAACTTCAGAAGCAGGTTTTTGCCCTGCTCCAGAATCCAAGACTTGGAGACACTCCGCAAAACCCAGGAAAGTAAAACAGGGAGAATCAACAGAACAAATGCCAGAATACATCACCAGCCTGGGCAGTGGTTCAGAACCAGAAGGTAGGATTAGGCAAGTCTCAGAGTAACCATGCTATGCACACTTACAAGGCTAGAAAGAAAAACAGAGCTTAAGAAAACATAAGAACCCTGTTCCAGCTGCAGGACCTGAGAGCCCTGCCACCTAGTAGTGCCAAACCTGGTAGAGATACCAAGACTAGATGGAGCCAGGACTCAGACAGTCTGCCAGTTCTTAGGAAAAATTTCTGATTCCCTATACAGTATTGCTTTTTTATTTGTATCCAAAAGCATAGCCAAAATACAGAAACCTGAGTTAAGTTTCAACATCCTTAAGACTGAGCTTTACAAGTATTTTATTGAAGAATGAACATGATGACGTCTAATTTCGGAAGAACACAAACTGGGGAAAAAGAAAGTTGCACTGAAAAGAACACACTGAGAAAAAGCTTATTCCTGGTGTGTTTTGGACCAAAATCCATTATAGTGCTGGCTTTGGAAACAAATTACGAACAGTTCTCACAAAGGGAAAAATGTTAATTTACCTTACCTTCATCAGAAGGGCTTTTTCATTCTCAGCAGCATTTGTCCACAGTCGAGTAACCTGGTGGATCTCTGAATTGAGAAACTGGTTCTGGGTTTTGTATGCCTCAATATCATCCTGCCACAAAGTAAAAGAGTCACACAAGGAGAGTTCTTCAGTGGCTTGGAATCTCCTCCTACTTCAGAGACTCCAGACGTGGATTGTGTAAAGGACAAGAAAGTATCCAATAATTTTGTATTCTGGGGAGAAGACAGGACTCCCCAAGACAAATATTGCCTACAAAGGAAGTCAAGGCACAACACCAAACTGAAATGTCATGCATTGACAAGGCAGTACTTGAAAATACTAAGTGCACTGCAAGTACATGGTTAGAAAACACAGAAACATCTGGGTGATATAAAGCTAGAGAAGCACCTTAAGCAAGATAAAGAATATATGTGTTTTGTTCCATAAGAAAAAGAAAAAAAACACAAACAACAAAACCAAACCACAAATAAAACAAAACCAAAACAAACAAACAAAAAACCCCAATCTGACACAAATCTCAGCCCTATAGCTGGCAGCAAAAATAAACACTCTCCCACAATGTGGTTAAGTGGCTCTTTTGGCAGTTCTCCACCCCCCGGCTATCTGGTCATTGTAACAGTGCATATAGTGACACACAATAGGCTGGATTTGAAAGAACCAGGATGTATTGGGAAATTCTTCACAAGAAAGAAAGACAAGAGTAACAAACCTAATGAAGGCAGCGAGGCTGAAGCTCTTAAACAAAAGAAGGGCAAAGAAAGAGGCAGGCACTGAATGGTGACTTGAAGTCAAACAAAACAGGCTCTGAGCTGAAGCTCAAACTAACCCAGATGCTTTTGAACACACTGTTGGTATCAAGTGAACCTCTTCCAGCCTGCCTGTGGTTTGGAGACAGATGAGCAATTAGCAGAAGTGTATTCTGTGCTTCCCACAGGGAACACCCTCCCATTGAACAAAAGGGCACAGAAATGGGACCTCCCAAATGACCCATGCCATCTCACACACCTTCAGGTGCTCAATCTCCTCCTGCTGCTTGTACAGTGTCTCCACAGTAATAGTGTTGGCTTCTTGCAGGAGGCCAGATTGCTCTCGGGCCATCTGCTGTGTCAAGGCCATGATGACTTCCTGTTTGGCATGGCTCTTCTCCATCAGGAGCTGCACATGCTCCTTGAGTTCCTGGATATGGCTGTCTCTCAGAATCAAGATCTGCTCCAGTTCCTTCTTTTCTTGCTCAAGAGCTTCCAGTCGACTGGTGAGATCTGCAATTTGTCTCACTTTGTGGCGCACCAGCTCCAACCTGTCCTTGTCTTCTGCTGCAGTGAGATACATGCTAGATACTCGCTTCTCCTGCTGGGCTGCCTCCAGAGCTTTGTGAAGAAGTTTAACTAGCTCCTGGAAAAGGAACACAAAGCCATCACATCACAGTGTTACCGAGGGCAATGGCAGCACAGAGAGCACAGACACAGCCAGTAATAAGCAAACAATGAAAGGTCCTCAGGATCTTGAAATCCACTCTTTCAGAAGCAAAACTGCATAAAGCAATCTTGAAATCACAGTGCCTCCTCGGTGGAGAAGCTCCACTCTCAGAGGTGGCCTGAAAGGTCTCTGCAAGCAGGACACAGATGACTTGACTTTAGGTGAATTGCTAATGGACAAGCTGCTGCTCATACTGCCTGCATCTGACTTTCCTGCAGTCATCATTCTTGGGAGGCCCAGCAGAGACCAGAGAAGCTGGAGATCTGGTCAGCAGTGTGGTGCTATGGAAGGGAGGGAAATAATTTAGTCTACATCTATCTGTGCTACCAGAAGGAACTGTGGTATCCATTTTAACCTTCCCTCTGCCAGAGCCCTCACTCACTCCATCCCACGCAAAGGCACGAAAGCCTGCCCTGGCAACATGCTGCTCATTCAGGCTTAGCCTGAATCTCAGCCATTTAAGGAATCAAATCAAGGATGCAACTGATTGCCCACCATGGGACCTGGCTCTCCTGCCTCTTCTGCTAGAAATGCTACCAGCATCATTAGTGCAGAGCCTGGTGTTGTTCCATGCTTATGAAGAACATGACCATTCAGGAGAGAAATCTCTTCCAGTGACCCACATGCTCACTTCTACAGTCAAATCACTTATTAATGGTGCATCACTGCTCGAAAAGAATGACCTGCTCTTAACAGTATGACTCAACCTGACAGTACCTATTCAGGACCATACTTCTATCATTCACTGACCAATAGAGATGCATGAGCAAGACACCTGCAGAGCACAGTTGGATTTGTTTCATCTCTTTTCCAGCCCATCTGCTAGCTGCACTTCCTAGCAATGGCTGAAGGACAGCCCATTCTCCCTTGTGCTGGGCAAAATCTAGCACATACAAAGGGGAACCACGAGGAGCTTCAACTCGTCCCCACCGAGTGCCAGCTGAGCACCTCTCAGCCTAACACCAATGTGTAAAGCAATCCCTCTGACCAGTCTCAGGGCCCTGCCCTTAGAAACAGCAGGCTCTTCACCATGCTCACCTTCTGTGACTTGACTTCCTCTGTGAGTGTCAGAGTCTGTTGCTGTAGGACACTCACTTTATCCATTGGGTTCCTCTCCCTGGACAGTTCTTCAGGCAAGGCTGGCAAGCCACTGCTCATCCACCTGGCTTTCCTAACCCAGTTCAGCCTGGAGTCCATTCTTCCATCCTCCAGGGTCCCCCCCTTAACTGAATGGAAACAAGGTTAATTTACATGGCATTGGGTTGCTACTATGGACTCCTGAGACTTGCTATGGGGAGACTCACGACAGCTGAGAAAAGACTGACACACAGGAAAACTGACTGGCTGGGATCCACAGGGTTGAAGCACAGACAGTAGGGAACAGCCACAGATATCCCCAGAATAAGAAAAGCTGTACTGTTTTACAGGTAACAGGTACTTCTTAATTCACCTTGCCCCTCAACCATCTATCTTGCACACAACAAATGCAAGTTGCCATCACAGAGAAGTAAATTCCCAAGCATGTAGTGGAGCTGCTGAACTTAGCCTACAACCATGCAGCAATTTAACATTTACCTTGAAGAAATAACAGCATGGTCTTGCACCATGGATGGTACTTCTGCCTCTGCAGAAGGTTCCAGAGGTAAGAGACAGACAGATGCAGCCTGAAGCAGAGCTAGAAGAGTCAGTCTTGTGCCAAGAACACAGGAAGGGACCTAAGATAATGTGAGAGTTTTCATATCCCACGACAACTTGCCACCCCTTTCCTGCTAAGTCTCATCCTCTGCTAAAAGCAACCATACTCAGACCAGCTCATGGAGCTCAGTAATAAGCACCTGCACACCCTGCCTCCACTTCTGCCTCTTGCTCCTCATCCGGGTCCTCAGTATGCTCCTGGAATTCACTGAAGGTAAAGACATTCCCATTGCTCCCCCACAGCTGCTTCGAGCCACAGATATTGTAGACAGTGTTTCTGAAATAAGAGATCAAGACAGCCCTGTGAACAGCAGAAATCAAGATCACTGCAGTCAGTGTATATTCCATCTATTCAGTGCCTTATCTCTCCTCGTACTCCACCCCTCCTCCCAAAACCTATCTCCTTCATGGGCTAGGAAAAGGAACTGCTCCTGGCATTGGTGGCTCTGAGAGGAGTGAGATTATAACTGCCATAAATCAAAAGGGCGCCACAAAATCAGCACCAGCACAGCAATGTAAATCAGCTGGAGATCTTTCCCCCTGTGATTGAGCCTTGCACATAAACACACCAGGCTGCACAGAGGGATCAGAAGTAACAGTACAGCAACCACATCCCTCTCTTGCTCCCTCCCTTTCCTCCTCCTTTCCTCTCTCCCTCTTTCCTTCTCTTCTCTTCCATCTCTTCTGTGATTCTTCTCTCTATTCCTTTCTTAGTACACTGCAGAAATCCCCAGGTGCCAAGAAAAGCTACAGTACAGCCAAAATTGCCACAATGATCATATCTGAAGCAGTCACAGGTCCTATGCTCTGAACCACATTTAATAACCTTGCCACAACAGACTCCTGCATTGTCCATAACTGAATCAAAATCAGACCCTTGTTTTGAGGTCTACGCAAGACACAGTGTCAGCTACTTCCTAACTGTAAATGAAGTTGGCACTTAGATATTGTTCTGCTTTTGTCTTGCTACTGTAANTTGCCACAACAGACTCAATAGACTTCAATACGGTAAAGAGATTCAGGAACAAAACTGCAATCAGACTCAGAAACTGTTACAGCTGCTGTGACCAGCTTTGCCAGAAGTACTAAGAGATGACTTGACAGCATCATGCAAAACCACAAATGGACAACTATTTTCTGTAAAACCTACACAAAAAAGTGTGAGAGTTGCTTATTTCTACACAGATATTTTCCCTTCTCTTCCTGCATTGTCCATAACTGAATCAAAATCAGACCCTTGTTTTGAGGTCTACGCAAGACACAGTGTCAGCTACTTCCTAACTGTAAATGAAGTTGGCACTTAGATATTGTTCTGCTTTTGTCTTGCTACTGTAAGGCTCCACCACAAAAAAGCAGATGCTTCTGACTTCAGAGAACACACTGCCATGTAAGATCAGCAGGCCCTGTAGTCTGCAGTAGGTACCCATCCAATGAAACTTTCCTTTCAAGGTTCTTTGAACTACTGGAAAGGCTTCTATCACCAGCCTGCAGAGTACAGGCACAAGCTGCCTAGTGTCCCTCAAAAGTGATGTGCACATGCATTACAGCAGACACATGAACTGCTACCTATGCCAAAGAAAGCTTAACTAAGCCCTATAGCTGCCACTAGGATACTTGCTAAGAGAACTAGAGGAGAAGAAAGACATTGGAACAGGGTGATGGGAAAAGTCCTTTAGCAGGAATTTTTGCTTTCACCTGAAGTATCCTTCAAAAAGCTACTTCACAGTTCTTCTGCTTAGGCCAGACTCCTGTGTCAGACAACACAACAGACAAGGCACAAAGTGGCAGGCTAGCATGTCAACCACCTGCAGCTCTCCTCACACACTTACTGTATCTCTGTCCAAGGGTGCTTAAGGGAAATGTTGTGCAAAGCAGTAGATGTTTGGGGTGCAGGCAAAGATGCTGCCTTTAAACCCACTGCTTCTGTTGGTGTTTTCACCAGAGGTAGAAAGTCTTCACTGTCAACACCACCTATGTAAAAACAAAACAGGACACAAAAACAAGTGAGGAAGACAGAATTCCATCGGACTTTGGCTCCTTCAGGTTGCTTGAGAGTCACAACATTTTACCACAGGTCTACATTCCATGTTCAACGGTCCAGCTGGAAAAAGGACAGCAGAGAATGTTTCTGTAGTTTTAGGTCAAATTATAGAAGGTTCCATGTACAGTCATCTATTTAAGGATAATGAAGTCACTTCAACCATTTGTATATGAGAATGACAAACCTTAAGCAATTAAAGTTTAGCCACCTAAAGGAATAAGGAAGACAGATGTTACTGTTCTTTTCCACCCCAGTGTTTGGTGGTTTTAATGTGCAGATAACACTCCACAAACACAATTTGTTACCAAATTATCACCAATTAATGCCAAGTTACCCAGAACCTTCTAGAGCAGACATTTACTACGGGGGGCTGAGGGGATCGGTGTATTTGTTTCAAACAAAATGTGTATCTAGTCACAACTAAGCAGGTAGACACCCTGCCTGTGCCTTCTCCTGATCCACTGGACTGTGTACTCCCACTGCTAGGAATGCACATCTTATTTGACCCCCACTACAAAAAATTTGCTTGCTGTAATTTTCCTCACAAGAGGAAGGCGATATTCCAAATGTGTACATTTCACACACATGAAGAAAATCAAGAGGAAATTAATGACTGTAAGATACCTGCACATCTCTAGCCACATGCTGTGGATTAGGAAACAGCCCATTCACATTCACCCAGAATAAGTCCAGAAGTTCCAAACATTGGCCAAGCATTGATAGCTGGCACCTGCATTTAAAAACCTGGCCAAAGCCTCTGCCCACTTACAGATGAGGAGCACCATTCATCACAGGGGATGCTGAAAGCAGAAGGGCTGACATACGCAACACCTACTTGTTCTGCCAGCCAGAGGTTCATTCACAAGCTGGGAGCTGCCCACAGGAAATCTGCTTTGAGCATTACAAAATTCCCAACGTCTCATTTGTAGCTGCTGCAGCCAGTACATCATTGCCTGATTGCTGATTGCCTGAAATAACACAAAACAGGAAAGGGAGGGAAGTAACCTCATCAGCATGAGATGCATCCCAAAGGACTGACCACCACTTCAATGCACAAGTCAGCAGAAATAAAGGCCAGCTGTGTCAAACCTATGTGTTATCCTCTGGTCCTAACCCTGACTTGGGAGGACAGAGAAAATCTTCAGCACAGCCTTAGTATCAGAACCTCAGTGAGACGCTGTTATAATTGATTTTTGATTCATAGAATCATAGAATAGTTAGGGTTGGAAAGGACCTTAAAGATCATCTGGTTCCAACCCCCTGCCATAAGCAGGGACAGCTCACACTAAACCATGTCACCCAAGGCTTCATCCAACCTGGCCTTGAACACCACCAGGGATGGAGCACTCACAACCTCCCTGGCCAACCCATTCGAGTGCCTTACCACCCTAACAGCAAAGAATTTCTTCCTTGTATCCAATCTAAACCTCCCCTGTTTAAGTTTGAACCCATTACCCCTTGTCCTGTCACTACAGTCCCTAATGAAGAGCCCCTCCCCAGCATCCCTATAGGCCCCCTTCAGATACTGGAAGGCTGCTATGAGGTCTCCATGCAGCCTTCTCTTCCCCAGGCTGAACAGCCCCAACTTTCCCAGCCTTTCTTCATAAGGGAGATGCTCCAGTCCCCGGATCATCTTCATGGTCTTCCTCTGGACTTGTTCCAATAGCTCCATGACCTTTTGATGTTGAGGACATCAGAACATTCATTATGCTCCAAGGCAAAAAGCAGAAATGTCACAACTATTTCAGCCAGGAATTACCCAGAGAGCTCCTTAAAGAGTAATTTTCACAGGAATAACAACCTAGCAAAAGTTCCTACTGGGGCAACCATTTCAGACAGAGGGGCTCATTTCTGTTCAGCAAATTATATGTGGACTGTAGGACTCCTTAACGATTTTAACTCAGCACCCAGTTCAATTTTTACTCCTATTTTGTTAAACACCAGCCATTGCACAGGTAATGGAGTCCCAGTCTTGCCAAACCAAAGCAAGTAATTTAGGTCCAAACAGTAATGCTCCAGGCTGGGAGGACTGAAGTGAAACTCAACCCATCTTAGCAGAGATGTGTCTGTCTGTCCTGACTGGGAATGTTTCATAATAGCCCCACAAGAAGATGCTGCCCCTTACCTTCAAAGTAAAAACTCTGCTTGGCGTTCTGATCTCAAAAACCCCTTCCCCATTTTCCACCTTGCAGTCAAAACTGGCGCTGGAGAGATCAATAAATCCCAAAGGGTTGATGTCCTGTGCAGTTCTGTAGTATAATAAATTACACTTGTTTTCATCATAAAAGAACCAGCGAGATTTCCAGGTCTTGATTGGCCCCTTGATGCCCAGCTTATTTAAATAGCCGCAGAGTTTTTTTCTGGATGCATCTCTGCTGGGTTTCAGCTGTACATTTTCCAGTTCTCCAGAAGAGGAAAGCATATCTTTCTCCTTTGCTGAGGCTCCATTGCTGCTGTTACTGTCTGGATTTGACTCTACTAAATTGTCTGGAATGGCAAGGGAACAAGCTCCACTTTTCAGTCCTTTTTTCATCTCTTTCAGGAAATAGACTCAGAATTGTATTGAAACAGGAAATTCTCTAAGTAAATAAGTAACAGCAGATACCAAACTACTCAGGTCCACGTAATTGTTATAGAACCTGTAGCAAATGAAAAAGAAAGAATAAACTCAGGTCTGGCATACAAGAGACACTCCTTAGATTTCAAACAGCCCAGCCAAGGACTCAGACTTCTACTTTTGGTCATTGCTGCCTGCCTTTCTTTCTTAGCTCAGATGACCTCTATTTACCTCTTTTCTCCCTTTCATTCCTACATTAGCCTAGACTACCATCCAGAAGCAGTATCACAATCCCTTGAGTGAAAAGTAAGTACAGTCTATGGGCACACCAAATTAATAGCAACAACAATGGCATTTGAAGCCACAAACAACGTTAACAGTTGTAGGAAACAACACTGCAAGACAACAAGCTCTGTCAGGGCAAATACCTGGGCCAGGAGATTTCAGGTAACTGCATCCTGGAATTTCCACTAAATGTTCAGCTAGTATTTTAAACCATTGTGTCTGGAAAAGAATCCAGCCTTATGCTGCAGCCCTATGAACCCTTCATGTCAGTTGAGAATTGTTGTTAAAAAGCACACATGTCATGTGTTCAGTCTCCATCCACCAGATCTCATTGGATGGATTATGCACCAGAGAAAGTAATTCTGTGATGCTTGCAAAAGAGACTTGGTTGCTCAGTGGCTAATGTAACCTGCTGGGTTCCAATGAGAAATGCAGAGTGCAAGAGAAAAATAGAAAAACAAGGATGGAAGGGATATGTGAAGAACTTTAGTTCAACTTTCCTCTATTGAGAGGGGACCACCTTCAAAGCTGTAGACAACTACTCAGGTCTACCTTCTGATGACTTTTGATTATATGCAAGGATAGCAATTCTGCTACATTTCTGGGCACTTTTTCAAGTGCTGAAAAGCACATGGCAGGTGTCATTTTTTTGCTCAGAGCTGCAGACACCCATGGCCTTTGTATAAAGAAACCTCTTTATACAACACTTCAACACCTATAAATAACCTCTTGCATTGTTTTTCTTCAGTAAAAACACAGTTTAAAGATCAATAAAAAGACTTCAGATCAGAAAGTAACATATCTGAAGCAAATATGTATACAAACAAATTGTTGCAGTGTTAAGTTAGTGGCAATCCAACTGCAGACACAAAACTATTGGACATGACAGCCAGCTATGTGACACCAGGTGAATGGTGACTAATACAGTGGAGCACACAGAGAGGTTGCCCAAGCTCATGCTCTTCAGAAGGGCTCATCCCCATGACTAAAAGAAAGCTTACCCACCTCAGGGCTAGATAAGCCTCGTAAGTCATGTTTATTGCCGCCCCCTCCTGTTCCCACATTAGCTTTTTAGACAACTGCTGACAATGCTCGCGCTTTTTTGAAAGCTACCGAGTATCTTTTAGTTTATTCCCCTGACATCATGGATCTTCCTGCTGAATTAACTCGCAAATGCCAGGAACAGCCCTTTATGAAGGTGCCTACTCAGCTAGCTTTTGAAACACCAAAAAGCCTATTTTCCAAGCTAATATTGCCTGATATAAAGGAACCATCACCCAGAGCAAAAAGCAGTCACAACTCTCCCTTACAGACCCTGTGGCTTTATGGCAGTATCAGCATAAGGATCTCCCATATGGTCTGAAGACTCCACCTTCTACCTCTTGCCAACATGATGTTCATGGGTCCATGCCATGAACAGGATCTAATAAGCATTTTAGACTCAGGCACCAGGTTATAAGGAGTCATGTTATAAGGTGCAGAGAAACCTTATTGCTCTCTACAACTACCTAAAAGGAGGTTTTAGTGAGGTGGGGATCAGCCTCTTCTTTTCAGTAACAAGCAATAGGACAAGAGGTAACAGCCTCAAGCTGCACCAGGAAGGGTTTAGATTGGCTATTAGGAACAATTTCTTCACAGAGAGAGCACTGAAATAGGCTGCCCAAGGAAGTGGTAGAGTCACTGCCAATGGAAGTGCTCAAACCCCGTGTATGTGAGGCCCTCTGTGATGTGGTTTAGTGGTGGCCATGCTGGGGTTAACGGTTGGATCTTAAATGCTGGTTGATGATCTCAGAGCTCTTTTTCAACCTAGCTAATTCTATGATTCTATGTCAGATCTGCACTGCAAATAACTCTAGAGAAGATCTCACCTTCTTAACAGCAGAGAGATGCCCTGAAGTCACCGTCTGTTGGCATACAGCTACTGCTGCAGGTACCACGGGGCAGCCTCCGAACCAAACACAGCGGCAACAGAAGAGCGTCCTCTTCAAGTTCCCTTCCGTCCAGTCGCCGCCTGGGAGCTCTCTGGAAGAGAAACGCAGCTGGAAGCAGCTCCGACACTGACTCAACAACGAAAAGACAAACCCTGCACAGCCCTTTCTGGATCTGCCCGCGCAAGCAGCACAAGGCAGCCCCCCCCAACCCCTTGTCTGCCTCAGCGCCGCAGAAGCACCTCCCAGCCCAGCTGCACCGCGCCGGGGCACAAGCGACGGCTGCCGGAGCCTGGCACCGCGCTGCGCCGCCGGCGGCCGGGCCCTGGCACCGCGCTGCGCCACCCCGCTCCACCGAGCCGGGCGGGGGCGAGCACCCCGGCTGCGGCGGGGTGGTGGAAGGGGCCCTCGGCCGCGGTACCTGCTGCGACCTCCGGCCGGCCTGGAGGGGCGGGGCGGGGCGGCAGGACCGGGGAGCGGAGCCGCGGGGTGTGAGGCGGAGAACGCCCGCTGCAGCCGCGGAAACAGGAAAAAAAGGGCATTGCAGGCGGGTACCGGGGAGATAATGACTCATCGGCGTGGTGCGGCCAGCTGAAAGCCAGACTGAGCGGGGCAGGGGGGAACGGGATGTGTCCCATGCTTGCAAAACCGCTGGGGCAGTGGGTGCAGACCCTGCTGCCCCCTAGACACACAGTGCGATGAGCCACGGTTGTGCAACTGCTGCTAATCGGGTAAGGCAAACGAATTTCACCTCCAGAGGTAGTTAGTCCCAGGAGGCTGAAGGTTGTATGATCAAGCTGGGCCAAAGGGTGCAGACTGACCCCTGGAAAAGCCTCCAGAAGATGTACAGAGAGGAAACAGGGGTGCCAAAGACTTCCCTAATACAGTGGTGTCTCTCCTCCTGCAAAGCCTTGCTGGGCTTTGTGGAAATTGGGCTGGACCGGGAAGGCACTTCCTTCACTCTGTCCCCAGGATAAAGAGTTTGTACGGCTATGACTCTCCCTGCATGCACTGATAGCTGAGCCGTGATGATGATGTAACTCACTTCCGTTGCTCCCAAGAAACCCCTCTGAGTTTAGCCAACTCGTACCAAGTTTTATCACCGACTTTAGCCAAGTTTAGTACCTCAGAAGCAAGAACCAAGTGTCCAGATGCCCAGTGGCTTACCATCCTATACCATAGGACACATGGAAATGATCACAGCATGCAAACTCCACACATTTTCTCAGTTAAGCTGATTTCACCCAAATTTGGCTTATACAGCAGTTGACCATGAGACTATATCAGCTGTGTGAAGTCCTTCTCCCCCTTGGCTACAGCTGTAAGGAGAGGACCAAGTGCGACTCAAGGGTGGTAGTAGGGCAGTACTAGCCCATGTATAGGCTGCCTTGGACACGCTTTAAAAGGCTCACCTGAAGTTCCTCAAATTGGTTAGTACCAGAATGGCTGCAAAAGAACTGTCCTGCTCCCAGAGCCGCCTTACACTCTGGCACCAGCACAGACACAGGCAACCACACAAGGGAGCTGAGCTGGTGGAATGCTCAAGTGGCAGTTTTGTAGTCAAAACCACAATGACTTCCAGACCCAGCACACACTACACGGCTCACGAAAGGAAAGGTGGCTGCCACACCATCAGCAAAGGCACCACAGGAGGAGCCACGCAGCCACCCCAGACCCGCCTCCTGCGCTGGGGTCCCTCTCCAGACGGGTGGTGGTTGCCGCCGCAGGGTAGACGAGGTGTCCGGGGAAGGGCTCAGCGACAGGCCCAACCGAGCAGCGGCACTGCGGGGCGGTTTCGGGGTGTCGGCCGCACCGGGAAGGTCATGGTCACCCCAGGAGCCCTTGGGTACGGGGCGGGACATGGCGGGGTTGGGGGGGGCGTTCCGGCAAGGCACACTGCTCAGCTGCGCATGCGCTCCTCTCGCCGGATGCCCCGCCTCTCCGCGCGGCGCGCAGAAGATGATGGCGTGGTGATCCGCGCGGCGCTGTGCCGATCCCGCCCCGCCATGAGGAACCTGCGGCTGCTGCGGAATGGCGGGTGCCGTCCTGCCGCCACCGCGGGTACCCCGCAGTGCTTCTGCCTCGGCGCCGAGCCCGGCACGATCCTGGTGGGCTCCCAGCACGGCCTGCTGGAGCTGGGATCCGCCCGGGACACGGTGAGAGGGTTTCTTTGCCTTTTTTTGTATGCTGTGTCTGCGAAGTGCGAGTGAGCCCTTAAAAGTATTGGCGCACGCCAAGCAGCTGCCCGTGAGCATCTTCATGTTGGCACTGGGTGTAGAAGTATTAAAAGGGGAGGATGAGAGATAATTAGCAACGAATTGGGAGTTGTAGTATTGCCATATGTTTTTTACCCCTTATGTGAGCTTTCTTGTTGCCTGTCTAGCTCTTTTAACATAAGAGGACCTGCATAGTTTTCTGTAGGTAAGTGAAGATAAGCGCATGCACATTGCATGTTCCGTGCTGCTATCTACATACTTCTGTGGTGTAAGGCTTTGTGTAATTGCAGTAGGATGAGATGTAACAGTGGATGTCACTTTTCCCAAAGTCGTGGTGAGATGATGTGTAGTTAATAAGTCATTGGTTTCTCTACTTCAAGGTGACAAGAGAAGTTAGCTTAACTGCGGAGGGTTTCATGCCTGAGGATGGAAGTGGCTGCATCGTGGGTATTGAAGATCTTCCAGAGCAAGAGTGTGTGTGTGTTGCTACAGCAGCTGGGGATATCCTATTGTGCAATCTCAGCACGAAGCAGGTAAAATGACAGGAAGGACACAGCGATACTGAGGGATTTCAAAGGGAAAGATGACACTTTTAATTTCTTCGGTGGCAGTTGTATGTTTGCTGCATGTTGAGCTGTGGCTATTCTTTTTCTGCGCAGATGAGCTGATGTTTATGGGAACCTCGAGCGAAACTAAAGTCAGAATATAGACTCCATCAAAGAAGCAGAATTGTAGGAGTGCCTTGCTTGTTGACAGCCATAGTCCTTTATGTTTGCTGAGGGGATTCTTGGCAATCTTAGAGAAGTAGGATATTGCGGAAACTAGGTACAGTGTAAAGTAATTAATTCATAACTTGGTGTTACTTACCTTCTTATTATAAGTCAATGCAGAACATCGTGCTGACATGACATCACTGAAGAGAGGAGAAAGTGTTATGCATTGTGATTGAAGCCCTAGAAAATACTAAAGGGAAACCAGAATATCTTAGCTGAGTAAATACGGCAGGAACTGAGATATTTGCTTTCTGTTCCTTCCTTGGTGTTAGATTTGTATGATCTTCAACAAGGCAAATACCACAGCAGCAGCCTCTGAAATCTGTATCAGCTCCTGCAGTACCAGCTCAACAGTGCAGGTGTAGATAGGCATGAGATGACAGTGGTCTGTCTGGGTTAGCCATCAGATTGTGGTTATTTGCAGCTCCCCTCTTTTGGTTCTTGTTTGGGTTTGATTTGCAGATCCCACTTAAATTCACAGTTGTAACTTAAAAATATGTCTCATATTGCAACTTAAAACATGTTGTACGGGAATAGAGATGAACAAAAGATGCAATACCTGAGACTTCTTGCACTGATACATGGGTCAGAGGTTTAATTTCGTATCTTTCATTTCACAGCTTTTTGGTTCACTTTCTCAATTTTAAGGTTTGTTCTTTGGTGCAACCTGGGCACTGAGAAAAGTCCTGAAGGTATTCTGGTTGTTCAGAAACCTTCTGCATGTGGGTATGGTTACTCTGCCCACTGGTGCCCAATCCACTCTTTTTACCTTAAAAGATTGTGACACCCAAGCTTAATTCCGTGAATGGCCTCCTCTTGCTGTTTATAACAATTGTTCCGTTCCATGCCTTTTGCAAATCAGGGTAACAGTGCATGACAGAAGTTCCCTGCACCCTGCCATTGCTTACGTACTTGTGATGGCCTAGTAAAACTGGCACAGTTTTTCATAAACTTTGGAGTTAGTGCAGCTATATACAGTTGTCAAATTCAGCATGCACAAGCTGATCAGAGTTTTAATGGATACAGTGCCCTTTAACTGCATGTTGAAATTCTCAAGGTAAGAACCATTATGGCTGTGTTTTGTGACTTCAGTATGTTTACCAATGTAACTAGAGACCTGATCAGGCAATATCAGTATTAACTAATCAAGCTGACTTAAGTCTGAGAGTTGCAGAATAAAGAGCTTATTAAAACTATGTATGGTAGAAAATGCTAATCTGTAGGTTATGTGGGCTGTTGTACCTAAGCATTCTGGAATCATCTTTGGTTTGAAATGCTTATTTTGTTTCATTCAACACAAAGAGCAAAGTAAGGCTTGTTACTTTCCTAAGTAGGAGAGGATTTCAGCTCTTTTGATCATTGATTGCTTTTGTGCTGGGATGGTGTTTCTGCACTTCTGTGATCCTACTTTGGTCTTGCAGGTGGAATGTGTTGGAAGTGTGGACAGTGGCCTGAGTACCATGAGCTGGAGTCCTGACCAGGAGCTTGTTTTGTTAGTAACAGGTATCAGCAACAGTCTGTAAGGTTTCTGCCAGTGAAACTCACTGGCCAAAATCACAGAATCACAGTTAAGTTTAATATAGAAGAAGCAAAATATAAATTTATGAAATTGGAATTCAAATCGATTTAAAAGCTGCACCTGATCCAACATAGGAGTTTTCATTTCATGGTGCATGAGGTGTTTTGGTGATAAAAGCAGAAGCTGTACACACCCAAAAAGCTGAGTTACAGAACAGTAATTAGTCTTTCAGATCTTCCAAAGAAATATATATGATCTTGCTTCTAAATTGTGAAGACTCCTGCTTTATATCTCCATTTAATTTCTTAGTAATAAAAATTGCTTCTTGTTCTTTAGTAGGAAATTCATGTGTCACAGGCTTAACTTAGGTACAGAAATTACAGGTTCAACTTAGCTGGAGGTGTGTGTCACCCAGAAAGTAAAAGTTAGCTTCAAGCAAAAACAGAATCACAGGATGCATGAGGTTAAAAGGGAATCTGGAGATCATCTGTCCTACCCCCTTGCAAAAAGCAGTTACATGGAGCAAGTTGCTGGGAACTGTACCCAGTCAGGTTTTGGATATCTCCAAGAATGGAGACCTCACAACCTCTGTGGGCATCCTGTTCCTGTCTGTGAATGCACTTACAGTAAAAAATGGTTTTCTTTTAATGGAATTTGCTGTGAGTTAGTTTCTGCTTATTACCTCTTGTGCTGTCACTCAGTGCCACAGTCTGGCTTTGTCATCTTTACTGTACTCCACCTCCCACATAAGATGTTCATACACACTGATGAGATGAGCTATGAGCATGGCTTCTGTCAGCCTCCCCTCATGTAACAGGTTTTCCAAACCCTTAACCATGTGTGTGACCCTTTGCTGGACTCACTCCATTATGTCTTTTTCTGTGGGTGTAAAATGACTTGCTCCATTTCTGTCTTTTTCTTGTACTGGGAGGCCCAAAACTGGACCCAGCATTATATGTAAGTTTCACCAGCATTGAGTAAAGGAGAAGGATAGAAAAATCACCTCCCTCAACCTGCTGGCAACACTGCTAACACAGCTCAGGATGCTATTGGCCACCTGTGCAGCAGGGACATACTTCTGAGTCATGCTCAGCTTGGTGTTCCCCAGGAAACACAGGTCATTCTTAATGCCAAGCTGCTTTCCAGCTGCTTGGCTTCCAGAGCTGTCCTAGTGCATAAGATGATTTTATTCCAGATGTTGATGAGGTTCTTGACATCCCATTTTGACTGCATAACAATGTCCCTGTGGAGAACAGCACAACCTTCTGGTGTACCTGCTGTTCCTCCCAGTTTTATGTCATCTGCAAACTTACTGAAGGTCCCATTCTCCAGGTCATTAATGAATGTGTTAAACATTGTCCCTAGTGTCCAGGGGCATATCCCTGGTGACTGACCTCAGGCTGAACTTTGTGTACTGATAGCATGCTTTTCAGCTTGCCAGTTCAGTTGGTTTTCAGTCCAGCTCACTGTCCTTTTATCTACTCTGTTCTTCATGAGTTTGTCAAAAGCTTTATTAGAGTCAAGATACATGACATCCACTGTTCTCCTCATATCCATAAGTTAGTTATCTCATTGCAGAAGGCCATTAGGACTTCCACTTCATAAATCCATGCTGTTTCCAGCCAACTTCATATCTCAAGAGAACATATCTTAAGAGTTCCAGGCTCTTTGAAGGGGAAATGGACTTTTTAAGGAAATGCCAGTGAGAATGTTTTTGAAGCGAGAGCCTTAGAAGTATTCTTCCTTTCCAGTTTGCGATTTTCTGGTTTGAAGGATATTTCACTTTAGTATCGTATCACTGTTAGAAATGTTTCCATGTTTGAGTCTGTGATAGAACAGTAGGACAACAACACAAGAACATGAAGTTTTTATTTCCCAGATACCATTGCCAATGCTGTATTCTACCCTGCAGGTCAGCAAACACTCATCATGATGACAAGAGAATTTGAGCCAATTACTGAGAAGCAGCTCCACCAAGATGAGTTTGGAGAAGGTGAGAGGTGCACTGAAATGAGGTTCAAACTGATGTCACTGGTGTGTGGTGAGCATGTAGAAAGTAAAGAAGTGAGCCGAGCACTTACTGGGCCCAAGGAGGCATTTTAGACTACTGCTGGTGGGCAGCTGAAAGGGAGCACAAGTATTTTACTTGACAGCGTACATTCAAGTGAATTCTCCGTACTAGAGGACTTTCTGGGCTATGTGCATTTCCTGCAGATTTTTAGAGTTAAACCTGGATGGAAGGTGTGAGTGGCTTGGAGCTGTGGTTGTGTTTACTGCTGTAAAATCTTCCACTACAATGGTTATTTCTTTTTCAGGAAAGTTTGTAGCTCTTGGATGGGGAAAAAAGGAGACACAGTTCCATGGATCAGAAGGAAAACAGGCAGCGCATCGCAAACAGATGGTATTATACTAGTTCTCTTATGCTAGCCCTATGCTGTCTCTGGGGAAACATATATAGAGTTTCTGCTATTCCTGCAGTGCCAGTTTGCCACTGCCTTTCTGGTAGTTGCCTTCATAGGCTTCTTCTGTTTCTGCTGTTATCTGAAATCTAGCATTTTTATCCTCCTAATTTAAGGCAGCATATTTGATATACTTAGGACCATTGGTACAGAGCTCAAAGAAAGAAGATTTGCAAGTGCCAGTGCTTGCAGCAATAAAGCTGCCCTTAAATCAGCATGACAGGTTTTGTTTAATGTATGCCTATAGCAACATCCGTATGACCAAGACAAACAACATGCAATTTGGCTGAGAGGAGCAGAAGTAGCAGTAGTTTGAGATCCCAGAAGGCAAGAGTATATAGTTTTTGGCTACTGAGCATCAGCAGTTATATGAGGCATCTCTGTGTTCCTGCATATTTTAGCTCTTTAGTCCTTTGTCTAGCACTTCCTTGTTGTAGTCTTGTTTTCTCTACTTTTTATTTGGTGGGAAAAACATTCTACTGCTGGATTTTTCTTTCTGTGTGTAAGTTTCAAAATTAAAAACTCCTTCTAAAAATTGGCAGGCCAGAGAGCAGACATGAAATGTGGCCTCTTCTATCTTATACTGTTAGGAGGGACAGGACAAGGCTTGGCTGTGTCTGGGAAAATGTGCTTACTTTGGCAAAGTTAAACCTTTTAACAGCTGGATCTTTATGTGTATTCTGTTGAGATTTTGTTTTTTCCCTGTATTGTTCTGTGAAAAGCCTGTTTGCCTCAGAGAACACTACTCATCCCAGCCTCTTGTCTGCCATACAAACTGCATGAACAGCATGCATTTCTCACCTTTCCCACTTTTCTCCTTCCAAGGGGTCATGACTCCAGGAATCAATCAAACCCTGATTTACCCTCATTTCCAGCTTATGCACAGCTGGTCTAAGGTGGAGTGTCACATGAATAGTGTGTGGTCACATGAATAGACAGTCATATGCACTTGCAGGAGGAGCAGATTGAATTTACAGGCAGTTTTAGGAATTATTTTAATAACGTCTGAGTAGTGAATTTTAGCTTTGAAGCCTTAAGATTTTTTTAGTGGTTTGATTTCATGCCAAGGCTGTTGAAAGAGCTGGCTTAGCAATGCTGCTTGTTTAGACAGACAGCAGTTGCCTCCCAAGCTTTGATGCAACTTTCTTTTATGTGACTTCAGGAAGTATCACCTACTTCAGCCTGGGATGATGGCAGGCCTCGGGTGACGTGGAGAGGAGATGGGCAGTTTGTTGCAGTGAGTGCTGTGTGTCCAGAAACAGGTATGGGATCAGACTTCTTTGAAATACAAACATGTAAGAGGATTCTAGAACTAGGTGGTGTTCATGGTCTCTTGGCCACATAAAGCAAGGGTGAATTGAGCTAGTTATTTGCTCTTTTCTCAGTTTTCCTCTGGTGTTCTCAGAGGCATTTTATAGACACTATCTTTTGAACACTTTATTTGCAGTTTGGTTTTCAGTCCAGTGAGAAGCCAGAAGAGGTTGCTACTGGGTAGTTGTTATCTGAATTACTTCTTTCACAGGTGTTAAATCATCACTCAAGCTCTTAAGCAATCTTTAGGCTCGCAGTGCCAAGTGGATCAATCTGTTTGGGTTGCCATACCTACAGTCCATCATACTAGCAGTTCGGCCTTGCACATTTCTGTTTAAATGCTAGCAATACTTTTCTCTAGGTTTTACCCTGCTGAGTACATTTCTTACATTACCCTCTTACATTTCTTGTAAGACTCTAATTGATGTCTTCTGTGGTAACTACTACTACACAGTTTAAATGTATCACTCAGCATACTGAACTGCACCAAATTACACTGCTTTTCCACTAGTTTAGGTTTTTGCCTTCAGTAGTTTAGGTTAGGGAGGTTCTTGCATTTTAGCAAGACTTTTAACATTTCTGGGGTGAAAATTGGAGAGGGAAATGGCTATAACTGAGCTACATCAGACCAAAATTCCTATTCACTTCCTTTATGGGAGAACTAACTGAGATGAAGTAAGTTCTCACCCCTTAATGTGTAAAGAGAAATCTCCTTTTTCTTCATGTGCATCAAAATTTGCCCTCCTACCCTCCTAAAACTAGAAAAGTCTCTTCCCAATGATTTCTTCACCTCATTGCTCTCTCAACCTGCAGGTGCTCGGAAGGTCAGAGTGTGGAATAGAGAGCTTGTGCTGCAGTCGACGAGTGAACCCGTCTCAGGATTAGAACAAGCGCTCTCCTGGAAGTGAGTAGTAAAATAATCTGCATGCTGGCAGCAGTGTTGCTTTTTTATTCCCTGGTCACTGTCTTTGATCATAAATTTCATTTCTCCTGTCTATTTTCCCAAAATTAAAGAAAGCTTCCTTTTGATGCAGCATGAGGAAGAGTAGTCCTTAAAACTCTGAAAAGTATAACACTTGGATTACTTGTGGGAAGAAGGGACACACTCTTTGTACAGCCTCTACGTCAAGTGTTTTGGGGCTTAACAGTGTAAATAGCCCCCTTTGCCAATGCTAACATTTAGTTGCTTACCTGAGGATGTCATGAGCCTGGGAAAACGTCTCTGCTGGACCTATGACTTTATCTAAACAGTGCTGAGTAAAATATATCCTTTGCTGTCCTTTTTTTCATGTCTGGAGAAAATATGAGACTAGTGTTCAAAATGACATTAAAGTGATTATGTTAACAACCACTTTTCATGTGGCTCTTTTTTAAGGCCCTCTGGAAACCTGATAGCATCTACACAAGAAAAACCCAACAGACATGATGTGGTTTTCTTGGAGAAGAATGGACTTCTTCATGGGGAGTTCACCCTCCCATTCCAAAAGGGGCAGGTCAAGGTAAATGCTGTGTCTAGGCTACTTTGGTTAGAGTGTAATGGAGACAAGGATTAGATCTTTTCCAGATTCTAAGAGGAAGTTTTTAACTTAACACTTAGGCTAGTCCTGTTTGGAAAGGAGACCTGAAAGGGAACAATGAAGAAGCCCATGGAGAAGATGCACTGCCTTCTGCAGGCCTGTTTTACAGACACAAGTACAGGGCGATTGTAGCCCTGGGGTGCTCCTAGGCCCTGTATACTTTCTACTAGGCAAGTGCTTCAGAAATGTTGTTCAAGATGTCAGCTATTGCAAGAGTGAAGCAAAATACTCATGCAAAATAAGTGAGAAACCACTGCTATGGTGTTACTTCGTGTTCTGCCTTTGGAGGCTGAGAGGTCTTTTGGCAGATGCTTCCTCAGTGCCAAGGAAAGTAAAGAGAATGCTGCTGGCATGTTTGTGGGTGTATCAACTCTTCAGCTGTGTGGAACCACTGTGTTCTGCTTCAGGTTCTGCTCCAGCTCTTGGAAGCTTTGTAATACATAAGGGCTATGTTACTATGTTAATTATTAGTATGTATAGTTAGTGTGTGTATATATTTGTGTGTATACATATATATATAGTGAGGACAGATAACTGCACCGTTACACAAGGAGCCACTCATGGTCTTGCAAAACAATTGGGAGTGTACCCACCCTGTACCCATACCCACCCTACAGAAGCAACAATATTAGTAAGAGCTATATGTGTTTCTGCAGGTTAATGAACTGCTTTGGAATGCAGATTCTACGATTCTAGCTATATGGCTGGAAGACCTGAAGATGGACAACTCCAACCCAAACAGTTACGGTGAGAGCACTATGAGGGGCTCTGGCTTTTACACTTGTCTGTGTGGTTAGCAGTTGGTATTCCTGTGCAAGTTAGGAGACGCTGGGGAGGCTTACTGCCAGCTTTGAGACCCATATGCAGGGCAGGAAGAGCTGGTAGTTCAGCCTGCGCTCGAAGCATCTTCTGTGCTGCTTTAACTGGTATTAGCAGAATTGTAAAGGTGTGGGCCCTTCATAAACCATGCATGCCTTCTCACAGGGGGAGCTCAAAGAATTATAGCACTGGCTCTTTTGCAGGAAGTCTCTTGCTGAGTTTTCTTATGCTGGGTGTTTTATGGCACAAGTCATGGGCTGAACTACTATTTTCATCGCACTTAACTCATCCCTTGAAGAGCAGTGGTGGTGGTAAGGGTTCAAGGTGGGTCTCAAGTAGCAGTCTGTAGTAACCATTTGTTTTTCTATAGTTCAGCTGTGGACCACAGGGAACTATCACTGGTACCTGAAGCAAAGTCTACATTTTGGTAGCTTGGATGAGAATCGGTTGGTGTCGCTGCTGTGGGACCGAGAAAACGTGTATAGACTGCATGTACTCTGCCAGGGTTGGCATTACCTCTTCTACGACTGGCACTGGACCATAGACCATAGTATGGGGGAGAATAGCCAGCACATGGCAAATGTGGCTGTCATAGATGGAGGTAAGCATTAGAACTGGTTGTTTGCTCTAAGGTCAAAAGAAGTGGCTTAGCCTTTTGGATGGGGTTACGATAGTTCTTCTGTTAGCTGTTGTTTCTACAAAGCTGTGAGGGTCATTTCACTAACATTGATGAAAGCTTTAGAGGTGGTTCAATGGAGTTAACTACAGCTCTCTTTCCAATAACATTGCTCTTACTTGCAATAAAGAGCCTAAGAAGAGCCTCACTAACATCTGGGCCGGATTACATCTTGTCTTATTTTATTCTCTTCCACAGATAAAGTGCTTGTCACGGCATTCCAGCATGCTGTGGTGCCTCCACCCATGTGTACCTATGAGCTCCAGCTCCAACAGGCAGTTAATCAAGTTGCATTTCACACAGATCCCAAACATAGTGGAGACATGGCTGTCCTGGATGCTGATAACAAGATCTCTGTGTACAGATATGGTGAGAGCATGTTGCACTGTCTTGTTAAAGGAAATCCTCTGTTCCTGAGAGCATCAGCCTGGAGGACTAGTAGGGTCATGGTCACTCAAGCCTTCAGTCATAAGGAGCAAGACACATTCTGGTTAATCTGTGGGTTCAAGCTCCATTCTGTAATCTCCAGTACTTTTGTGTGACACAGGACCATTTTGGTGGTACACTGGCTGTGAGAGAAGGAATCTTTTAGCACTTAGATATGTGCTTATGCTGGTAATATCTCCCTGCCTAGTTCTGGCTTGAGTAAAGTACAGCAAGCAGTATCTTGTGTAATCTGTTCTGATGGCTTGCTGCTGATTGGCACTGGACATGTCTCAAAATGGCTACCTAGGGTCTGTCTGATGCATCTAGCACTTTCCAAAACAGTCCTATATAAAATGTAATATTTAAGACACTTGCTGCTGTCTCTTGAGTTTTGTAGTGTGACGTTCTGAGGTAACTGTTCCTCAGGGTAAGTGTTAATGATGATTAGGTGATGGCTGTGCATGGAGAGATGCTGTTTTCTGACTTCTGTAGTTTCCCACAGCATCTTCTTTTTGATAAGAATAAAAATGGAAGGGGCTTTGTTTGCAGGATCTCTAAACTCCGCTTTGTTCTGTTTGCTAGGACAAAGCACAATGTGTGACCCCACTGTCAGGTTTGGAGCTGTGGGTGGAAATGGATTTAAAGCAGCAGTAGAAACACCATACCTGGATAAAACCTACAGGTAATACAGAACTCTAGTACAGCTGTAGTGGGGAAAAAAAGATGGAACCTGGCTATATGTTTTAGGGGTCTTAACTGTGGCCACTTATCTTGAGATTTTGAAGAGGTGGTCAGATAACATGGTTTCATTGTGCTGACACTGGCTGCAACTACTGCTAGGGATTGGGCAGTGCAGTAAGCCCTTTATCCTGAGAAGTGCTGTTGTCTGAGCTCTTGGTCTGGTGGGAGCAGTGACTGTCAGTGACAGCACTGAAGTAGCCTTTCCCATGCCTGATGCTCTTGGTATTGTGGGGTTCCCTGTGTCTCATCCTTCCATTTCCAGCCTAGCCTGTGTCAGGATTCATGTGTTTGCTGACTGTGTTTGTGTACTGGAGCCCTCCTAGCCATGCTATGTCTGAACAGCCACGCAGTGCCTAGAAAGACCTTCTGCAGTGAGGTGTCTTACTGAAATCAGATTCTATTTGCTTCCCAGTCTCTCTTATTTTGTGACAGAGTTGATGTGGGCAGCAACAACAATGAAGTGATGAATCCTTTGGGCCTCCGATTTCTCACCTGGCTGCCAGATGACAGCTTCCTGGTGGTTGGTCAGGGTCAGCATGCTGCTCAGTCTGTCCTTCACCATCTGACTGCAGTGCCTCAGGAGACTGAAGCTGAAGAGCAGTGCCTCAGTTTACGGTACTAGAGATCTGACAATTGTGGGTGAAGTCTGAGAGTGCCTCTGAGCAATGCCTAGAAGGAATTAAGCCTCTCAGTAGACATGCAGCCTGGAGGCTGTGGGTTGGGAAACTTGACTCTTCCTGCAAAAGAATCTTAACAGCTCATGAAGCTGCCCACTGGTTAGCACTTGCATGTAGTGCTAATGCCTACACCCCGCCTGACAGGAGGCTGTATGCTAGCATGCCTGTGTCTATACAGGATAGCTCTGTTCCTTTGTATGAATTCCAGGCCCTTGGGGTGGGAGGAGGGACTGAATTGCTCCATTTTACCCTTTGCTCATCATTTTCAAGGTCAGGAAGGGGACTGGTAGCCCTTGTTACTCCTGTCTTCCTTCTCCTCACCTGCTGGGCTTTGTGGAGTCAGTTGAACTTAAAACTAGATTACAAAAGGAAGCCACCCGGGTTTTCCCAAAGGGATCCTGAGAATTGCTTTCTGCAGAACTGGCACAGTAAAGACAGACTGATTTGCATATGAACTGTGGAGCAGAACAAAAGAAGTGTGGGCTCTGCAGTGCTTTAAGTATGCAGACAGTGACTAGCACAGTTAGGCAAATGCCTCTTGGCTGGAGTTGCTGGTGCTCTGTATTGCCAGTGTTAGCCGATATAGGCGTGACAAGACTGCAGAAGGTGGTAACATGAGCAAGGTATCTGTCCATGCCAGAGGTGTGTATTCTTCAGTCAGGCCACAAAAAATGCAGGATCTAGGTATTCAGTATATCTGCTGTGACTGATCTGTGTCTTTTGTGTCTTGGTCTAGGTTGTCTGTGCCTGTAGATGGGGAAGTGATCAGCCTGTGCTGCAACCCAGTGACCAAAACTGTAGCTCTGCAGCTGAGTGATAAACAGATCCTGAAATACCTCTGGGGTAAGCTGAGCCCTGTTAAAGTACCTGGTCTGAGGTGTAGTTATTCCATATTTCTCAAGAGGTTTAACGAGATGTTTTGACATTCAGGGACATAGGTAATTCTTGCTGGTAGTTGGTCCTGCTTTTCATGCTCCATCTGCTCTCAGAAATGGGCCAAAATTAGTGACTTGTGTCAGAAAGCAGTTAGTGTAGTTGAGAATAATAGTTCAGACTTTGATTTCAGAGGAATATGATTGGTTTAGTGATTTCAGAAGTGTTGACTGACTGCCACATCATTGGCACTTCTCTCTTGTTTCACAGAGGAAAAAGGTGCTGCTAAGCCCCTAGAAGCTACCACCTTCTCTGCTGTGTCCTAGACACCCTTTGTGTCAGCTGTCCTCCCCTCTCTCAGATAATGTAGCTTATTTGCAGCTCTGGTTTCCTTCAGATACATGCCATGTGGTTGTAACATTTGAATCTTCAATTGTCTGGGAAACTGTGTGATCTTCTTTGTTCTTCAGAGGCTTCTGCTCCGGTCCTTGAGCCCTGGAGGGCTAGCAATGGCTGTGCTGTTCAGTTCCCCTACCCTTGCATGCAGACATCTATCACAAGGATCGGTGGTGAAGTAAGTAAGACTGTGAGCAGACTTAATCCCCTATTCAGTTTTCTTTGTATCATATGTGCACCATGATCCCCTCCTAACAGCATTTTTTGCAAGACCCTATGCAGACCTGAGAGCGTATCTTTTGTTATCTTGTGGAGCATTTCTGATGTGCAGCATTTAACACCTGCAACACATCAGAATCTCAGAACACATAGAATCTCCATATTCTATGAATAAAATTAATAATGTCATTGAAGAATGAGAAATTTCAGATTTAACATTTCCAGCAGTCACTGCTCCACTGTTCTGGAAACAACATTTTGTTCTGTCTTACCTGAATGTACACTACTAGCAGATATGGCTGCATTGAGTTACTGCATCTTTCACTCTACTAGTCTTACCTATTGTAGATGGTTTCTTGATAGTTACAGCAGCTTAAGGACCAGCTAGCTATTTTCTGGCAGTTTGAGTTTCTGTTCTTCAGCATGCATCCACGTGAATGCTGTATGGAGTTGCTTTGCTCTGCTCTGAACTACTGCTTTTATATTGGTATTTTGGACCAAATGCTGCTGAATAAAAAAAAAGTAAATTATCTGGTGTGGTTTCTGCTTCTATTTTATTACTGTGCAGTTTCTGTTACAGGGTAAAGCAAGCTGGGTTTCCAGCGAGAAGTGTTTAAAGACACTTAAGTAAGAGCTCCTGAAATAGAGGCTGTATGACTTCTTGTCCAGCTTCTCCAAGTAATTCACATGGGGTACTCGATATCTAACTGTAAGGCACTTGTGCTAGTCAGTGTTGTGAAACCCTGGAGGTTGTGACACATAGCTTATACTTGTCATCCTTTTTATTTACAGGAAGTGATCTTGGGCCTCACAGATCGATGCCGGTTTATTGTTAATGATACTGAGGTACCAAAGTGTTTGCTTCTCACTGTATCCCCTTTTCCTCTGCCAAAGGCAGCTTTCCTGTTCCACTCCATACAGTGATACACTTCTTAATTTTTCTACAGGTGGCTTCCAACATCACGTCATTTGCAACATACAATGAGTTTTTGTTGGTGACCACAAACTCCCACACCTGTCAGTGCTTCTGCTTGAAGAACATGCCACTGAGAGGTAAATGCCAGGGGTGGCTGCCTGCTGCTGGCAGCTCAGGGCCATTGTCTGGGAACCACAAGAAGTCCCTATTTTTCACACCCAAACCTGCTGCCTGCTGTATTTGGGTCACTCTGAACAGCTGCTTAAGAGATGGAGGAAGAAAGTTGCTTTCAGGAATCTACTAGAGAGTAAGGAGCACAGGGAACTGGCTTTGTATGTCACATGTCCTTCTCAGAGAGCAGGATTTGTCCTGTAGTTGTTGTCCCTTCAGTGTTTTTAACAGCTTACCCCTGCATTCTTTCCCTCCTCTCCAAGTCCAAAAAAACAAAAAGGAAAGGGCTGTGCAGTATTGCAGGTATGTGGTAGAGAAAGGATCCCAGTCAAAAGAGTTTCTGGTGGCAACTGGCTGTAAGAGGTATGAGGACCCTGAGAAAGGCAGAATGACAACTTACTGGGCCTTTACATCTTTCAGTGCTCCTTTCATCTGTTGAGCTTTGTGATCCTGTTTATAATAGAGGACATATATCCTATGTCCTGTATGACAAAGTAGGATATATAGAGAACATATCTCCTATGTATTATACTTTGTGTACAGCAGAGCTGAACTGGGAGGTCGTCTTCCTCCCTGGAACCACTGGCGTATTGTTGATGCAGTGTGTCCAGTATGACCTTGCTGGGCCACATAGGAAAGCCTCACTGGGGCACTATGCTGCAGTGTGCCATGTATGCTGATAAATATGCTGTCTTCAGCCCTTCAGGCTGGCCTGAGCAGTGCTGCTGCACCCAACAGTGAGATCCTGCGCAAGGTGGAGCGAGGTTCCCGTATCATCACCGTTGTGCCCCAGGACACAAAGGTTGTGCTGCAGGTCAGTGCTCTGCCTGTGTCTGCTGTCAGGGGCCCTAGTGAGGCTCTCAGTGGGCAACTGGCCAACCTGCAAACAATGTGTAGTGATACAGAACAGCTGCCCTGTACTGCTGCAGCACAGCACCTCACAAATCCCCAGGTGTGGAGGGATTTTGGGCATGCCTGTTGGAGTTAGGTTCAGCACAGGCAACTGGGTATAAGTAGGAAGATCTGTTCAAATTCCTAATGGTTGAGGTAGCATAATGCTGCATATTGTGGCACTTACAGTACGTACCTCATGGTGAATCTCAGACACACCTCTTAGTACTTAGGTCTGTGCATCTGCAAGTGTCAGAGAGGCCTAGAAAATTGATTAGTCCTCCATTTGTCTTCAATGTAAGCAGAGTAGCTACACATTATTAATTGCATGGATTTTGTCTTGTAGATGCCAAGAGGAAATCTGGAGACTGTTCACCACCGAGCTCTGGTTCTTGCACAGATTCGGAAGTGGCTGGACAGGTAAATGGCACTGGTGTAGTATGATCTTCCTTCCCGCGATCTGAGCCATTAGAGGCTGGCTGGCCTGTTTGTGTTGTGCTGGAGAATGGAGAAAGGCTAAATTCAAAGAAACTGGCTGTCAGTGAGAATGAAACTTTCTGGCACTACCAGCTGGAAATGCAGCTTTCAGCAGCCTCAAGTGCCTCTCACTTCACCACTGGGTTTGTAAGTGTGCTGTGTGGATAGCAGAAATCTTCATCTGCTCCATTATCCAGATACTTCAGTCACTACATGACAGAGCTTGCTGGTTTTTGTATTTTATTTAATTGATTTATATTGAAGCTTTTCTGAAATGGAAGTAGGTCCATTAGATGAAAATTTTTGCTGTTTTAAGAGGAAATAAATAATGCAGAACCTGCACTACTTCCTGGTGTGCTGGTCTGTCCCACTGTAGAGGCTGGCAATGAGCAGGATTGACATTGCATGTTTTTTTTGGAAGGCAATCTGTATGGCTTATTGCCTACTCTGTTCCTTTCCCAGGGGATCTGTGGTTACCTCCAGTCAGTTGCCTTTATTTGCAGATACTGCACCTGTCCACTGTCTGAATTATCCTTCTTGACTCATTCCCCCAGGCTTATGTTCAAGGAAGCTTTTCAGAGTATGAGGAAGCTGCGAATCAACCTCAATCTTCTGTATGACCACAATCCCAAGGCAAGTATACCCCATTCCATTGTTTTCAATATCTGTCTAGCATGGATTCCATTGACATTGAAGAGTAGGCTCAAACAAGTAGGTGGTGCTGTCATTTCTGCTTTCAGAGAAAATGGCTGCTCTGCACTGCTGCATCCTCACGCAGGCAGATCAGATTTAGTATTTTCTTTGTACATTTAGAGAAGGTCTTAATGTACTTGTGGTAGTAACACACTTGTTTGTTTCAGGTGTTTCTGGAAAATGCAGAAAACTTCATCAGGCAGATAGATACTGTGAACTATATCAACTTGTTTTTCACAGAGCTGAAGTGAGTATAATTCTGCAATGGAAGCATGCATGTAATCAGTGTTGGTGTATCATTTTGTCAAAATGCTGGCAGCTCTTCAGTGTGGGTGTAAGGAGTCTGCCAGAAACATGAAATGTTGGGTCATGAAGACTCAAGTAAGCTCACTAGTTTCAGGGACAGTCTGTGTGTCTTTTGGGGAATTCCAGCTTGCAAATAGCCAGTAGATATTTCCAGCAAGGAATTAGTACATCATCTGACAGTTTTGACTTGTCTTCTGATTGTAGCTGTACTGGGATAAATAGGAACATAAAAAAGTTTTGTTGCCTCATAAACAGGAGCAAGACAGTACTGCTTATCTGAAGTCTGAGGCCAAGATACTTGCTTAGATTCCCAAATTAGATCCCCTGACTTCTTTCTCCAGGGTTGAATGGCCAGAGGCATTAGCACATTGGTCCTTTCAGGACTTTTCAAGCTCGCTGAAGTAAATAAATTTTAGGAGCTGGCATTGCCACTTAGGTATTTTGCTGTGTTTTAAATTTTGACCTGACCTTAAGTCTTTGTTTAGCAATGAGAGCAAATGGTTTAATTTTCAGAAGTGCTCAGGATGTCCCCAGTGGGTTTTGTAGAAGACAGCTGTATCTTGAAGATCTTGCTTTCTCTGTTTCGTCCAACTAAAGTAGTTGTTCTGACCACTTTGTTGTTTGTTTGGGTTTTTTTCTTCTTGGTCGTTTTTTCTCAATGCCTGTCTTGGCTGAGAATTAGTGGGGATGGATGACAGATGCTGTAGAGTTTTCTGGTAGTGTGGCAGGTTGTGTGTCAGTACTGATTGACGTGTGATCTGTTCTGTTGTGTAGTTGTTTTCTGCATACACTTGTGTTTCTTAATGTTACTGCCTTTGTGCTGGGCTAAGTGATGGACCATGCTGGTATTCATGTTAATCTGCTTTTATTTAGAGATGAAGATTTCACAAAGACTATGTACCCATCTCTGAATGGTAGCAATAAGGCTCAATCACACCAGCATCCTGATCAGAAAAAAGTAAACCTTGTATGTGATGTCATGAGAATTGCCATGGAAAACATTGACCCTCAAAAGTGAGCATATTCTTATTGTACAGAAAGGAATCATTAGAGAGATTTCTGTTTGGAAACTGTTTTGGAAAACAAAGCATCACCTTAGCTGGGAAAGCTGTTTTGAAACAGCATGTGTGAAATAGCATGAAAGTGGAAATAGCCTTCTACAAAGCTTTCCTTTTATAAAAGAAAGACCATTTTAATGCCTAATTTGATTTGGAAGACTGTGTCCAGCTATCCAAGCTTTTGGAGAGAGGTGTTCTCTCTCCATTATGCTGGCTGGCATGGAAAGGAGATTCATTCCACTCAAAACAATGCCAGTCTTGTGACATGTCTGGGGGAACATGCTGAGTAGAAAAACCATTCTGGTATATACTGTTCTTTTGCCACTTTTCCTGCTTTCCTTTAAAAAGATTGAAAAACCTGAGTAGCATTGCTGTGGGTTTGGTTTTGTTTGTGTTTCTTTAATAAAATGCAAACCAGGACTTGCATAAACTGTCCTAAAATAAGAATAAACAGTGCTTCTGCATTCTCATTTTTTTATATTTACTGCTTCTGTTTCCTTCAGATACTGCCTATCAATACTGACAGCACACGTAAAGAAAAGTCCTCCAGAACTGGAAGTTGCTCTCCAGAAAGTTCATGATCTTCGAGGTGTTGTATCAGGAACTCAAAAGTCTTGAAAGTGGGTGGTTTGCAGGAGCATTCATTATTAGCATGGTTCACACTGAAAATTATTTTAAGGAGGCTGTTCATGGAATCAGGCAGAAAACAGAAACTTACTTGAAGCTAGCTGTGTGTTAATGGAGAAGCAGTGTATACGCTGATGGTCATGCTCTCAGAGCATATCCTTTTATCCAAGTATGTCAGCAGACAGCTGTTTCTTCTTTCCCGTCAGAACTCTAGTTCTCCCAGCATGGAAAAGGAGGTTCCCATTCTGGGTTCTGCCATCTCAAACTGGCGTATTTTGCGTTTATTCTGTGCTGACACTTCTGACTTGTCACTGCTGGACACTTAACAAGTCACTGTGCTTGGGCTTGTCCTAGAAGTTTCCCAGGAGAGGCAAAGTAACCCCTCCTGTAAGAGCTGTTGGTCCCTATCTGGTGTCAAGAATGTGCTTGACTGTGCATCCCCACCCTCAGAGTGGGGTTCTGCTTCTGATGATGTCACTGATTGTATGCTTTTTATCTTGTTACAGAAAATAGTACTCCAGATGTCAAAGCCGTGAGTGCAGAAGAAGCCCTGAAGTACCTGCTTTTTCTTGTTGATGTCAATGAATTATATGATTATTCCCTGGGGACATACGACTTTGATTTAGTCATCATGGTGGCAGAAAAGTCTCAAAAGGTCTTCTCATGGTTCTAGCCAAGGAACCATTTTTCTGCTTTCCTAAAACTTCTTTGTAATCTGTGGGTTAACCCATGTGTTTTGATGGTCATAGCTCTTCACCCAGGCAAGATTCCATTTGCTCAGAAGTCCTGTGTTTGCATGGAATGATGATGATGGGAGGGTGACATGTCTCTGCTGCCCCTTAATACATCCTGAGCACAGCTTTGGAAATGTGTTTGTGTTCAAGGTGAAACAGGGCTCTTCTAGAGCAGCACAGCAACGTAGCTTAGAAGAAGGGAGCAGCTGTGGTGTGAAGTGTTGTGACTGCATACGTTACATTCTCAGTTCTGTACTCTTCATTCTTTCTTATTTGGTGGTGCCATTATGTTTTATCCACCAGTGGGTATAATTTCAAATCTCTGAATGCAAATACCCATAAGAATCTTCAGAGTTTCTTAGTGTTATAGCAGAGCCTACTGTCAAGTCAGTTAAAACACTCTATTCATGTTAATGGATTCCCCAGAGTGAGGGAAATTAGTCAGCTTTACAGCTGCAAATTTATAAATAATAATAGCTGAAATCCTTTTGGGAACCTGGTAATTTAAGTTAGTCATTCATGGCAAGAGTGCATATACTGAAATGACTCACTGAGATGGCCTTTTTAGTGTATTACACAATTTCAAGTATGGGACTGTTGATGACGATGGGGGCAAATAAGGGTCTTGACAGATAGTTCAACTGCAGTTTTCATTATTCTTTGCAGGACCCAAAAGAGTACTTGCCCTTCTTAAATACCCTCCGGAAGATGGAAACAAATTATCAGCGATATACAATAGACAAATACTTAAAGAGATACACAAAGGCTCTTGGGCATCTGAGCAAATGTGGTAGGTGTCCTACACATGCACTGTCTCTAAGGAGGAATTCTGCAGTGAAACATTTCCATTTTGGAGAGCATTTTGGGGGAAATAGCAGAAGAAAGAGGAAGGTTGTACAAGGTCATCTTCCCTTCTCTTAGTGCATGGTTAACCTCTGCTGCCTGTTTATGTAGTATATAGGATGGCACGGGGAGAAAAGAAAGTTTACTGCTTTGTGATCATGAAGCGTAAGTCTTGTTTGCTGCTGTTGTAGGTGACTTATCCCCGGTTAATATCGCTGGCAGAAGTGGAGCAAACCTCAAGGAAGTGAATACCTTTATTTTACAGTAATAGAATAGGTGCTTTTATGCTCTTCCCAAACACCTCTAGATGCAATGAACTCAGACTGGCTGGGAGCCATGAGAACTGTGTGCTTTCTCTTTTACTGCTATGAAAAATAAATTGTTTCTGCAGGTCCTGAACACTTCCCTGAATTTCTGAATTTGGTGAAGGATCAGAATCAGTATTCTGAAGCCTTGAAGCTGTACGCTCCTAGCACTCAGGAGTACAAGGTGTGTAAGTATGTTACACTGCAGTATGCAAGCTTTTTACTCTCTCACACATGTGTTTGCATGTCCTCAGCACCTTGAGTGAGGGCAGGGATGAGACAGCAGCTGCTTTTTGTTCAGGTTTTCCTCTGAGATAATAGCAGGAATGACTCTCAGCACTGACCCTGTGAGGCCTTGTCATTGAAGGAATGTCAGTTACTTTTGTGATCCCACGACTAGGAGAGAGCGTAGGTGTCTGGTTTCTGCTGCACATCTTACGGTGTGCTGGAAAGTGTAACCACAGAATTTTCTTCTTGTGTTGTCCCTTGTGAGACCCACTTCTTTGTCTGGCACTTGCAGATAGTGTGAACACACTTTGTTATCCTTAAACTATTTCTGAAGAGTGATTGAGAGCTTGTAGTGTGTCCTGTATTGATTTTTGTGTATTACTGTAGCTTGCTCAAGGTTGAGGTAAAATGTAAATGAATGCATTTAATATAATTTAATTCAGATATTGTGAATACACAACACACAAGTCTTTGTAAAAGAAGTAGAGGAAGAAGTAAGAGGGGAAGTACAGAAAGTCTTATCTATTTGCAACATGGTGAAAGCAGAAGGGACTTTCCTCATAAAGGAGATCTGTTCCTGACTCTGACCTGTTGGGAGTCTTTCTTTATTCCTTTTGTATTTGTCCAGTCAAATCCACCCACCTGTTCTTGATGGAGATTGTGGGGTTTGAATAGCATAGTGAAGCTTAGGATATTAATACACAGCAGCGTGCACCTGTAGTGTTGCAGGGCTTGCATCCTCCCTTGTGCCATTTTTTGACTCCTGGAGTAAGTTGGTTCAGAGAGACATTCTAACAAAGACCATTCACATGAGTGGGGAAGAAGGGGCTGATTTCCTGCAGTATGTACCAGCCTTTGACTTGAAGAGTTGGATATGTCTCCATGCCTCTTGCTTTAGCTCTGTGAAATGTCTCCATGTGCTAATCATCAATCCTTGGCTTCATAAGAAGTTTGTAATGGGTAGGAACGTTGTGCCAGGAGGTTCCTTGAGAGATGGGGGAAATATGCTCTTTTTGGTGGGCATTTAATTTATACTAACGGAGGACTGCTGACTCTAAAGCTGATTTCACATTTCTCTTTTGTCCCTTTCTTGCAGGATATCAGTGATGCCTATGGGGAGTACTTGGTTCAGAAGCAGCTGTATGAACAGGCTGCGTTGATATTTGCTCGTGCTGGGATCTTTGCAAAAGCACTTGATGCTTTTCAGGACAGTGGCAGCTGGCAGCAAGTCCTGTGCATGGCAACGCGGCTTGGTTACACAAAGGATAAGCTGTCCAGCCTGGCGCGGAGCATGGCAGGTAGGCCTTGAGGAGATGTAAGTGTGCAAAGCAAAACTGGGTGCTGTTATTTTTAGTTCGGTTTGATTTTTCCTAAAATTTAATGAAAACCTTGATCTGCAGCAGCTTTTTCCTTTAGGGGAGAATGAAAATCCTACGTTTCCCAAGGCTTTGCATTGCACATCACCTTTGCTACTCAAAAGAGCAAAAACAAGTTGGAGCTGAGCTGGTAGGCACCCAGGAGTTGCCAAGCTAAGCTGTGGTCTTCTTGGCTGCCCCATGCCAACTGCTTCTTGCACTTTTCCCTTGCAACCAGTTCCTGAGCTGCTATTCCACTTTGCCTCCTTGGTTTACCTCAGGGGGCAAAGCGCTGCCTGCCAATAGCAGGAATGAAATACACTGGAGCTTCTGGGAGAGATTTTTGTTTTACATCCTGACACCCTCCACTTCACTGTTTCTTTCTCAGACTGAGAGGAAAACAGTCTCCAGCTGGCCTTGAGGGACATGCACCAACAATTTCACCGGCAACTGGCTGATTATGTTCATGGCATCAGGCAGCCATTCTTTTTCTTGGCAAATTAAGTATGTGAGCAGGTAGAAAGTGACTCACTGAGTGGGATTTTCCTCTGCTTTGTAGTTTTGTGGCACAAAGTACAGCTCCTTCTAAAAAGCTGAACTCCATCTTTTCTTGTAGGAAAACTGGTTGAACAGAGAAAGCATGCAGAGGCTGCCATACTCCTGGAGCAGTACACTGAGGTAATAATCACACTCCTGTCTGTGCTCAGTAATATCCTCTGTGTTTTCTCTGTTTTTCTGGGCCACACGTGACTCCATGCATGTTGACAGCAAAACCATCCGTGCCATGAGCTCTCTTGGGGAGGGCAGAGCAGGTCCAGGTGCTGCAGTAAGTAGAGTGGTCCTGGATGCAATGTCCCTGAGTTTTTCCTTCATAAAGCTTTGATATGAAAAGATTTTGTCTTAGAGAGCTGAAGCATGAGGGCTGGAGTAATGAAGGCAGAGTCCCAGAGGGATTTCCCATCAGTTCAGAAGTAACATTGTTTTTTGGGTTTGGGGGTTTTGGTTGGCTGGGGTTTTTCTTCATGTTAGCACTTGAGAGTAACTGCCACAGTAGCGAGTAGTGTTTTCCTGTCCTGACAATGATACTGCTGTGTAGGAATGTGCATTTGAGTAGGTGCTGCCTGAATGTGTATTATTAGCATCAGTAGCACTACATGGTTGCTTTATCCTTCTAGGACTACGAGGAGGCTCTTCTCCTGCTCTTAGAAGGGGCCCTCTGGGAAGAGGCTTTAAGACTGGTAAGGCATTTCGGAACACTAAAACCAGAGTGAAAATATTTCTTTAGAGTGTAAGAACAGAGGGAAGGGGTCTGGGTTAGATCCTTAAATAATACTTTGTTTCCTTTCCCTGATCCAGATTCACAAGTATGGCAGACTGGATATCTTGGAGACTAACTTCAAACCTGCTATTCTGGAAGGTGAATCTGTGCAAGAACCTGAGACTTATCTGTGCTATAGAGGCTGAAGAAGGTCTCTATTGGGTCTGGGAAGTCACAGCGCACCAGTACTGAAAGCTGTACAGAAGGATGCTTTGATTCTGCCTGACTGCTGCTGCCCACTTAGCTGCATTTGCCTCTCCACAATGCAGCTTGAAGCCCAGCAGTGTCGTGGCCTCTTTTCAGCTTAGTCAAGCTCTTTCTGAGCTTTTCCAGACCTTAGAGTCACAAACTGCAAAGGCATCATGGTCTGCATGCCCATAAACAAGCAGGATAGTCCTTACTCCAGAGCACATGTAGCAGTAGAGCCATGAACTGAGAAAAGGGCTAGCTGTCCTATAAGCTTTTATGAGTAGTGTTTAAAAGATTTCCTCTGATTCAAACCTAATTGACATAAAGAGATTTGGACATAGATCTTTCGGCTCTCCTTATATCAGAAACACATCAGAAAATGCTTATCCAGCAGACTAATTCACTCTGCATCCAGGTGCATCTTGTTTGGTGGGCTCCTATACTACAACCTTTGAATTTCCTTCCACTTCAGTTGTTTTTTGTGTGCTTTGCACCTGACTTCTGGGCTTGCCGAAAGACTATGCTCCTTCAAACTTCCTGTGTAAAACATAACTTCTTTCTGGTTCTCTTGCACACATGTTCATGTTCTGATTTTCTTACTGAGCAGCTCAGAAGAATCAGCTGACCTTCCTATGTTCTCAGAAGGCAGCATTTCTTCACCATAAGAGTCGCCTGCAGGTAGTCCGAGAGCTGAAGGAGAAAGCTTGTGAGAGCCTGCAGGGTAGGTATTGAAATGCACACCACTTTCTCCTGCAGAAGTAACTGTGATCATCTTTTCTGTTCTGGGTTCCATTTGCCCTGGTGGAGCTGTACTCTCCTGTAGCTGTGTTGATACCTACAATAGTAGAACAGCATTCTCCTCACTCCTCTTCACACCATAGTTGGACTGTTATTGTTTGACCTTGCATATTCTGTAAAGACAGCTTTATTCTCCATGCTGTGTCACAGCTCCATGTGATCAAAATGCACCTGAGAGCTCCTCAGAACAATTCAGCATTCTTGCCACCGTGTTAGCTTGGCTGGGTCAGGCAGTGCTAAGCATGTCCTTTGTGCTGAGTACCTACCAGGTATATTCTCCTGACAGCTCCTGTGGGCTTAGAGAAGTGTTCTGAAAGCAGAATACTTTGCCCTGGTCCACATTTGCTGCAGTGAGATTGTCATCCCTCTGATTGTGCTTTTTAATATTACAGGCCCCAACAGAGACTGTGATATTAAACACCACAGTTGCTATTTCTCTTGCATGCTAGCTGAGTGGGTTTGAGAACTGTAAGGCCAGCAGGTAGAATGAATCTACCCCAGCTGCTCTTCCAACAAGCTACATTACCCAGAGACAGAGCTTGGAATAACTAATTCTTTTTGATACTGTGACAGTTGTTAACATGTTTTGCAGATTATGAAATGCCAAATTGCCCAGAATTGGATCTTTTCTCTGAAACGAGCAGTGTTGTGACAGCCAGTGACATGAACAGCAAATATTCACACAGCAATTCAAGGATATCAGTGTAAGTGTCTGCTTTCAAATTAGGTAGTAACTGCGCTGTCATCAGCATTTGGGAGGGCAGCTTGCTCATGGTTGGCATGCTTCTCCTTGCAATTGTGCATAAAATCACAGAATAGTCAGGGTTGGAAAGGACCTTAAGATCATCCCATTCCAACCCCCTGCCATGCCTTGCAGCTGCGTTAATTACAGGCATTTCATGGTTATTTTGACACTTGTTGGGAGGGAGAGAGCAGAAAATGGCAGAAGCTACTTACTGCAACAAGAACTGATCGGCCAGCAGAGGAGCTGTGAACACAGATCTGGGCAGGAGCTGGTTCTGTGAGTGTTGGGCATGTTGCCAGAATAGCTGTCCGCAGGAAGCTTGACACAGAATATGGGCAGAGTACCTCGAACATTAACAGCTCATGCGCATGGCCTGTGCTCTTTGCCTTAGGTTTTCTATTTTAATGGGTGGGAGTTACTACTAAATAATCATGCCAATGTCTTCTCACAGTGGGTGTCTGTGTTGCTTTTGAGTGCTCCTAAGAATGTGAGCTGTAGTGTGAGGTATGATGTGCTAGTGGCTGCTGTAGTCTGTGGGACTGCTTTTGAATTCTCTAGCTGAAACGTGGAACAATACAGCTGTGGAAAACTCTGAGCTTAGGACACTTTCTGTGTCCCAGATAAAAACAGGAGCAGAACACAACCTCAGTATTAAGCACACGTGTGTCAAGAGTGTTTTAATCATTTAGGGACATCATGCAACTAACACTGGCCTATGATTAGAAATTGCTTTCCTGTGATAATGGCCAGGAGCTGAGCTGCATCAGTGCATAGTTTGTGGAGATAGCAGAAATGAAAACATGCACAGGCAAGCAGAGACCCTGGCACCAAACAGTTCTAAATAAGAGTTCAGCTTTGCCTGATAGTGACTACTGCCAAACAATTTACTCTGCTTTGTGCTTAGAGCAGTGCTTTAGCTTTGCTAGAACATAGATCAGTCCTTTCTGTAGTAAAGAAACAGCCCAACTACTTGTGATTCACACCACAAAGGATATTGGTTGAGTAGCAATGGAAACATTAACACAAAGGTATATAAGCTTACATGCAGTTTCCTGACATTGGGAGAGAGTAATAAGTAACTTGTTACTCAAGTTAATGTTCCTTCAGACTTACCCTGTTACAGCTGATCCTGTTGTGCATCCTCCTTTTCAGGCGGTCCTCAAAGAACCGGCGCAAGGCTGAACGCAAGAGGTACAGCTTGAAGGAGGGGAGTCCTTTTGAAGATATAGCCCTTCTGGAAGTCCTGGGAGAAAATGTTCGTGCTGTTGAGACTGTGAAGGGTAGGACACTTGATGATCTTGATCCACTCCACAGCTTGTAAACACAGCTGAGGCAGCATGCCCCTCTTCTTCTTAATGGGCATGGTGGGGAGAAAAGCTGCCTGGTCCATAAGACCACCTGTCTTGGACCTAGATTTAGCTCATCTGCCTCTGTGCTTGGTAGAACACATAATGATGTAAGCTCTCCACGCCTGAAGTTTTAAGAGCAGAGAAGTGAGGCCAGTGCTATTACAGATTTGATTCTCCTCTTTCTGTGCCCTGAAACCAGTGAAATACAGCTGTTTATTTAGCACAACTGTGTTAACTGCTGTTGTTTGTGCTTCTGTTCCCTCTTGCAGGAGACATACATATCCTTCTGAAGCAGCTTGTGTTGTTTGGTTACGATGAGCAAGCAGGGGCACTGCAGCAAGCCCTGGAAGAGATTTTGCAGCTGATGGAGACCTCCATCCCAGAAATCTGGACTCCAGACCTGCAGCAGAGCTCTCTCAACCTGGTCTGTGCTCATCTGCAATGCCTATTGCGTCTGCTATGTAATAACCAAGTGTTTAGCGGTATTTTGCATCCTCCAGTAAGGACTCCAGAGTGCTTCCTTGGCTTCCCAAATCTGCTGGGTTTTTTTTCTGAAGAGCTCAAATAGATACTGTATACAGTACCTGTGAAGTCAGTGCACTCTAGATGTGTACTACAGATAGTATGCGTGCTGTGTCCCTTGCACTGAATGCCATGTTGGATATGATGAGGTCTCATAATGCTTGTGTTACTTTGTCCTTGGGGTGACTTTGTAAGCTCTACTTTAAGCAATTTGTAGAACATGAAAACACTGTTGTATTTTGGGTGATTTCAGGCCTGATGGTTGAAGTGTTTGCATAGCTTTCATCTACTGGAGTACTGGTTGTCAGACCTCATGTTGTGAAGGCTACCAGGCTGGTCAATTTAGTCTGAACCAGTATATCATAAATAGTATATTGCAAAAAGAAGAGTTATGTCAGTCTTCCAAACTTCAGCTTAACACAGAATAAGGAAATCACAAGGACTGCACTTAGTTCCCTTCCAAAGTAAAAGTCTTTATTTCTGATAAGTAGTTTCTGGGAATTTGTGGTGAGCACAAGGTATTTGGCAGTGTCTTCTCCCTAACTTACCTGACTCTAAGGACAGATTAAAACTGTTCTGTGAGACAGGGAGCTGAAGCTCTCAAAGGAACTTTAAATATTGCTAGAACTGTAATGAAAGTAGTCCTGCAAGTCATGACACAGTGCCGTGAAGAAGTAGGTGCTGGGAGTAGGAATCTGTGTCCTGAGAAGCTGTCTGAAAAGCTGTCTGAAGGTGGTTCTCTCTTTCTGCCTCTGTTAACTTTTCTGAGAGATCACTGGACGTTGATCACATATTCCTGGTCCCTTTGTACTGTGAGGTCTCCTGCAGGCAGCTGCTTATGCTTTTGGAGACTAGCAGCAGAATTTTATTTGTAGCTATCCCTGCTCTCAGCCTTGCTTTGTGCAGTTTGGAACATGGGTATTGCTTCTTTATACAGGTCCTGGGACCCAATTCAACGGCAAACAGCATAATGGCTGCCTATCAGCAGAAGAGGATAGTGACTCCTGTTGTACAAGGTTGGTTGACTTTTGAGTTAGTTGGTTGAGACTCAGTGAGGTCAGTGGGCTTGAGGCTTTCCAAGCATTGCTACTTGCCAACAGTTGTAGAGCTTGCTTCTCTTTAAGGTATACCCTCCTGCCTTGTGGCAGGTGAGCAGCCTTCTTAATAAGGTTTCATTTGCTCTGAAGTACTTTGCTAAAACTCCTGTCTGGATTGCGCTCCTTAATTCCTTGTGTGTACTGTCTGTTTGTTATGAGGAAAACGTAAGTCTGATTTCATAGGGGATGTGTTGGATAATTCTGCTTGTAACTTACCCGCTGAATTTTTCTGTCCGGCTTTGGTAGCCAGGCCAGGCTCTTGAGCATGCCAGGCTACAGTCTGCCATTCGAAGGCCTTGCAAATACAACCTTAGGGCTGAGAGACCTACAAGGGCTGGTTCCATCTCCCCTGTCTTAGCTCTTCCCCACTAGTCCTACAGTCTGTTCCACTGCTAGTCCAGGAATTACCTGGAGAAATCCTCTTAATAAATCTTTAGATTCAGTTTGCCTGTTGCCTTCAAGGAAAAACTGGTACTGTTTCTTCAGAGCTAGCTGACTGTTGTATGTGATGCTTCTGTTACTGGTGAATGAAGGGAATTCTGCTTTCTGCTATTGATTGTTGCCTCCTTGTTCTGAACAATCACACTTAATGGAAAGGGGACTTGATTTGCCTCAGATTTATTTCTGTACGTGGTTCTGCTTGGGGTACTCTTCCCTGTGCAGGCAGGTCATCAGCCACTAAAGGGAAATGCTATGTGCCAGACTTCCCAGTGTTCTTTAACGTAAAGAAAATTAAACTAAGTAGTTGTCAGCCCCTGAAGAAACTGTATGGTTGTTACCTCTGTTCTGACACTTGCTCTGTTTGCCTTTCAGATCCAGAATTACTTATTCCACCAAAACTCAATAAAAATCTACAGTGGAAACTGCATCTTTTCCAGTAACCAAAAGCAAGAAATCCCAGTGGACTCTGAAATGTAACTTTTCATATAATTTCATTACATCTTTATGGAAACCCTTGTCCTGATGTTTCTGATAAACTGGTCTTAGGCTGTGCAAGAGAAGGATCCCTTCATCTGATGCAGCTGTTGACTACGACCAGTAAGGCATCGTGCTAATATGGACAGCCAGTCACATCTCACTTCAGAGCTTGTTTATGAGGCTGGGACATGCAGCTCTGAATGCTGCAGGTTGAATCCCACATTTCCCACCATTGTTCCCTCCCCTACAGATGAATCAACCCCACCAGTGCTGGATGGGCTGTTTTTTTCTGCCATCACTCCTATGTGTGGATGATACCTGCCATGATGACAGGTCACATTTTAAGTTGTTCACCTGGCTTAGAGATCCCACAAGAAGGTCTGTACCAATATCATAATGTTGTAGTTGCTGAACAAATGAGTTTTATTTTCTCTGTTTAAGCCAGATGTTGGTAATACCAGATTTTCACCAGAATCACTTTGTTACATCAGAGTGAAATCTGCAGTATCGACAGCATTGCTGTCCTGAAAGTGTGCCCATTCACACCAGGGAGATCTTGGGGAAATGCAAGAATGAATGAAAGCAGGGGTTAGATCCTGTGTCACTCACTGCTGGGTTACAGGAACCTAGATTAGGTCAGTTAATGCTGCTGTATGATATCAGCAACTGTACCCTGATTAGGCTGTGCAGCTGGAAACTGGTGTAACCTCATACCTGAGAATTAGGTTTTACCCCAGAATACATGTGCAACCTGACTTGAGAGGTAACAGCAGCAGTCCTGGAAGTAAAGGACGGGGACAAGCTCTGCAGGTGAGGGTGGCAACACCTCCAGAGGTAGCAGCTCCCCTCTACCACATTCTGGCTTGGCAGCTGCTGTGTTCAATGCAAGCCATTTCAGTTAGGTGCAGTGGAAAAATGCCAGCACAAACAAGGCAGTTCCTGCTTGCTGGAGGTACCTCAAGACGTGACAATGGGCCATGTTTGTGCTGCATGGCCTTAGCATGTGTCCAGTGCTGCAGGTCATTGATTTTGTGATGTGAGAACCCCATTGTACTGAGATGGATGGCCACATGGGCTTGCACTGAACATGCCTTGCTGGCTTGGGGTTGCTAGAGTGGTAAAACAATCCTTTGTCAGTGTTGCATGAAGCATTGGAGTGTTCTTCTAGCCATTCTGAGTTATGTGGCAGTGCAGGGATGGCTTAACCCTGTTGTCAAGCACTGTGGCTGCACTGGGAACTTCCTGCAAGAGTAAAGCCTTGAGATGCAAAACACATCAAAGGCTGCGCAGGGTTTTTACTGGATTTTGGTCTTTAAAATAGTAGCAGAAGATAGCTGCAGCTGAAATACAGAAGCAGTCTTTCAGTCCTGCAGAAAGGGGTGGTGGGAGGGAGTGCATGATCATCGCCAGGCTGTGGAGGGCTCTGGCCCTGCAACTGAAATTCAACACAGGACTAATTCCTGACATTTCTTAACCTGATGTCAGGAAACGTGGAGGTCTTGCATGGCCTAATCTATTGCCTAGAAAGTGTCCCCCTGAAGAACCCAACAAAAGGTGAACCTACTGCCAGCTCATTGAGCTTTCATGCTTGTGCCCAAACACAGCAGTTCCCCCTTAATGTATGTATATGGATACTTGTGCTTTTCCTTTGTGGTGATGGCCAAAGCTGAAGACCCTCTGGTCTTAGAGGGATTTTCCTATCTGCCCATCACTGTAAATCTGCCATCCAGGTGGAAGACAGTCTTCTAAATCATTCATGTCTTAATTTACCATCAGACTCCATTGTCTCCCCCTACCCTTCTTCCTGAGTGAGCTTAGACTAAGGAGTGGTAGAGCTGGTAGCCACACCTCGCGTCCTTGAGCCTCCACCAGGGGGAAATTCCTGCCTCCTGTTCAGCAGCAGCAGCCAAAAGCCTGCTTTCCCTTGGTTTCTGCTAGGATACTCTTTTTCTTAGTGACATATGTCATCTTAAAATATACCCTGCCTTAGCTGATGTCTGTGCAAACATGTTGGGTTTGCTCTTCTGCATTCTGTGGGGACTCTCACTTCAATTCCTGGTAACTGCATCTGTTTGTAAGCCATCAGTGCAGCAATAGTAGAGAAAAGGAGTTATCTTCATGGAAGCCTGATTCTCTCAGAGGAGAAGTTTGTTACCTGTCTGCTCTCTAGCTTCATGAAGTACAAAATACAAAAGGAAAAAAAGTTTTTAAGGCACACAATATCACAGAAATAATACAGCTCTGGTAGAAATTTCTTAATTACAGCACGGGGTGGAAGGGAGGTGCTATTGACTTTATTGAGTACCCTTTGTCAGCACTGGTCTTTCTAAAGCACCCAGTCTCTTCCTCAGAAGCAGTTCTTGAAAATACAGGTAAAACCATGTTCTTCATATTCATACCTGTGCACCCAGAGGTCTTGGAAAGAGTTGAGTGAGGCCAGAATAGACCCACCAATCCAGACAGCAGACTTCCTTTGAGGGGATGCGGCTATGATGGGGCTGTCGTGGGGGAACACAGGGGCAAGTTCCTTCTGGAAGCGTTCAGCAAAGCCCTCCATCATAGTGCTACCCCCACACAGCAGGATGTTCCCCAGCATTTTTTCTGTGACATTGGCATCACACTTATTGAGACAGGCAAGCGTCAGCTGCAAAAGTCCTTGCTCCTGTGAGCCAAATAAGGCTGGTTTGAAGAGTGCTTCAGCACAAAGGAACCTCTCCTTGCCTACAGTGATGAAGTGCCCATCCGGCAGCTTGTAATCCACTTGCTGTTTTTCAACAGGTAAACTCAAGTCTTGCTTAAGATCCAGAGAGGTGTAACAGCACTTCTCTTTGAGATCTTGTATGGTGTTTAGCTGGTGTTCTGTGAATGCATTTCCAGACTCATTTAGTAATTTCATGAGATAACACGTGATGTCCGAGCCAGCATAATCTACTTTCCCAGTGATGCTATGTAGAATATAACCTTCATAGATAGGGACCACATACGAAACGCCATGCCCACTTTCCACCACGAGAGCTGAGGTTTTCCCATAAGAGTACATGGATAAATGGGACTGGTATGCAAGGTGGATGGCAGGCATGTGGAGCCCTTCAAACAGCATCTCAGCATATTTCCCCTTATCAGTGGTGGAACACAGGGAAGGCACTGACATCAAAATGGCATGGTCCTCCGGCTGAATCTTCATCTCCGTGTTGAAAATACACTTCAAAATATCTTGGACAGAGTTCCAGTCCACCACTGTGCCATGCCTTATGGGGTTGATGGGTGCTGAAGGTATGCTGCTATCCTGAAGCTCTTTTCCAACAAAGGTTTCTCTTTGATTGCTCCCAGCTTCCCACGTGGGCTTACCAAATGTAGGTGAAACAACATGCATAGGCCACATGTCCCCTGCGAAGCCACACTTGAAGTGACCTGTGCCAGGGTCTACAACTAACGCCTTAGTTTCCTTCATGGCCATGAGGTTAGCTGTACTGACCAGTAAAGGTGCCACTCCTGCAGCCTCTTGCTGTGCAGCTGGCGACACCGCTGTGTCACAGTGCTGGACACACTGGGTAGTGCTGCCCTGCCACCGCTCCCTCCTGGGTCAGCACAAGCTGCAGACATGCGCCTGATGGCAGTGGTTCTGATGAAGATGCTGGCTTATGACTTCATACCTGGGCTTGTCCCTTGGAAATCAGCACTCCACAGACAAGGGTGTGACAGTCATGCACCTAGCTGCACTGTGTCTGTACAGAAGGAATGCACGCTTGTGCTTTGCTTTGACCTGTTGAGAGGTACTAAAACACATGACACCCACCCAGACATTATGGACCATGGGCCATAAGATGTGTGTTTAACTGGAACAGCATGATTCCGTTTCTGGCCTGTGTCTGCCACATGAGGATGAGCACGGTTCTCCAGCATTTGCAACTGCCTTTGGTCCAAAACGGTTCCTGTTGTGAGGCATTAGCACCAATCCACCCCTGGGGCTAAGTGAAGCCCTAGTTTGTGTTTACGAGTGAATCCCAGGATTGGCTGTGCTTCTGTTTCTCTGAGTTTTGTTTTATAAACTAAGGCATAGTATTGCTAATGTCAGCAGAAACGAAAGAGTGACTAGTGTTTGTCACACCCAACCCCTACTGTTGCCCATACCACTACAGGAGCATCTTTGTTCTTTCCCAGCAGCACCAGGTCACTATTTGCCCTACTAGAGTATGTAATGTCATGCTGCTGCATGGGAGACACATCTCCACACAGTGCACTGTTAGGAACAGCATTCTCCCTGTACAACAAAAGCTCCATCTGCTCTTTAACTGAGAGCCATTTCACCCAGAAGGAACTTGACTAGTCAATGAACGCAAGCCAGTTCTGGACCCAGAAACAAGATTTTAATCACTATGGCTCTGCTGCCTATCTGGGAGTTCACATCTTTACAACAATCAAATGACAGAGGCCCACCGACATCACTAAACCACACAATTTCTGTGCCAACCTCAACATACACAGCCAAACAACTGCAAACTATAGTATATTACTCTGGGGAGCAGCAAATGTCGTCACTGTGTGCTATTCAGGTATGTCTGTTAAATCCTTGCACATGAAAAGCTGCCCCTCTTAAAGCCTGAGCAATGACTACCCTGGCACCTGGTGAGATGCCCTGCCTGCTCCATGGCCAAGAGGAAGTTCAGCAGCACTGGAATTTCAGCAGAGTGAGTTCACAGTAGCTGATACTCCTTCCCGTCCACTCTCAATATACTCTGTGACAGTTTGCTGTCAGCCTTCCCAGCTTCTGCAACATTACCACTTAAGACAAACTTCAACATCAAGAGAATCTGTTTTATTGCTTTCTCAGTAGAAACCTAGATCTAGGCTCAACACCACAGCTTTTCAATTAAAATAATCCAAACAAAATCTTCTAGACTACAGTCCACATACAGATTAGTGTGGCTGTACCACAACAAAGTTGCAAACACACCTTCGATTCAGAAGTCACTTTATTTTATATTGGGCTTTGTTGGGCTTTGCCTGACCAATTACACAGTTAGCGTGCTGCTGTTTCCAGGTTGCTTTTTCACGCATTACATTTGTCATTCCACTTAATAAAAAGTACACAAGTTCACCAACATTCTGAGGCTTTTGTTCTCACCAGAAATCTGAAGACAGACTGCAAGATGGTTTATTTGAGAAGTCATTTTGGTGAATGTTTCTTGAGATGTTCCTTTAACTGTGGGACAGTGGAGAGATGTTGCTTGCAACGATGGCATCTGAGGGGCAATTTGAGGAGTTCAGAGACATCACCTTTCACCATCACTTTTCCCTTGCTTCTTACCATCTCTATCACATCTGAACAGAAAAAAAAGAGAGACCAGAGGTACTGGGACCACGCAGAACCCCTGACACTGCTATGCATGCATGGCATGTCATCACAGCATTCCAATTTAAACCAGGCACAAAATTCAGCTTCTACTTAGTGCTTTTCCCCAATATCTGAAATTATATACAATATTTCAATCACTACAACAGAATTTGTGCCTTACACATTTGTTTGGGGGGAGAAAAGCCCAAAGCCAGAACCCACAAGAAGGATTACATGTTATAAAATACAGTTTCTGTTCATTACCTTGAGAATTTAAGAAGTAATCTGTAGTAAAAGAGTTCCAGTGCTTTTTGGTTTTCAGGGCTGGAGAATCAAAATCCTGGCTGATTACATGCAAATGTAGTTGACTGAAACAAATACATCAGGTAGATATGAGACAAAAATAATGTTAATGCTCAAAGTTCTTTTGCAGTAGTACCAGTTTTAAATGTGACTCAGCAGTCAGACCACCAAATGTATGGGTCAGCCTTGCTATGCCTGACCCACAGCTCTGCCACAGAAGAAACCCCCTCTGTTCTGGAAGCACTGTGTCATGCCAAGCGTTTCACATTACAGATTTAGCCCCAAATCTATATAGGGATCTCCACCTGGTGACTCATCTGGACCTTACCTCATGCTGGGGATAGCATGGTAGCCCAGTCTGAACTCCAGACTCTCTCGGGCAGGGCACTCCTCAATCATTTTTTCCCCAACTGCATGCATATGTTCCAGGAGTCCAAGATGGTCCCTGGTGACAGCCTTGAGGCTTGAAATGGGGTCCCATGGTAAGATAAGCCAGTGGTAACGTGCTTTGGGATATTTATCCTTGATGACTACAGTCTTTTCATCTTTGTAAACCTTGCAAAACAAACAACTAGATTACTTGTTGAAAGTATCAGATTCATATAAGCACTATATTGGCTGGGTTTTGAGATGTTACCCATCCCATTGTGGTTGCAGAGTGCCTAAGCACAGATAGGTGTTGCTAGTGCAACTGGGACTGTCATGAAAAATGCCTGGGAAAATTACTATATGGAAAGAAGCATCAAAAGCAGAGCATTCACTTAAGGGGGGACTTTTGCTGTAACTAAGTTGGTGCAGGATATGCACCCTTGTGAAAACCTGGACACTGAGCATGTCTCAAACACTGCTTACATTCCCTAGGGTGAGTAAGGGACAGAAAACTGAGCTTGTCTCAGGCACCATTTGCATGTGACTATGAGAGGCCCTGAATGTAAACAAAGCAAACAATAATAATATTGGCTATTACTATATACTGTGTAGACAGGATTGTTCTGACTCCTTTGGTTAAAGCAGATAAGCCTCCACAGGAATGTAAAAGAATGATTTAAGGATGAGCTGACTCAGAGGATGGAGTCAAAAAGCAGACATCATGATAGAAGGGACAATGACCAGCTGGAGGATCCTCAGTGCTCACTAAACTATGCCCATCATTACCACAGTAACACTTCTCTATGCTTCATATGAAAGTTATGGATAACACCCCAAGAGAATATGAACATAAAAGTTCAGGGTTCAGGTCACAGGAGAGTTCCCATCACCAATGATACCAATGGGTGAAGAGGACCAACAAACAAGGCATGGCTGGATCCATGGGTGGTGATACTTCTCTCTCTTCCTCACCCATTCTTTCTCTCTTCTCCTCTCTTTTTCATTGGATACTATCTACACCCATGTATGAGGCAGCTACAATGAGATGTTCCAACATCCCTCTTTATACACTTTAAGGAAAAAGCTTTCTATTCTTACAGAGCAGTAAGTTAACCATTGCTCCAGGTGGATATCCTGGACTCAGATACCAACGACATCTAGGAAACTCTTACTTCCATCAGGTAACATTCAAGTTTTGCAGTCACTGAAACAAAACTCACGGCCCTGTACTCAATGTACACTGCACTGCTGCATCCCTTGTGGATTTCTGGAGAGAAACACAAGTCTCAGAAGTGCTACCAACAGTGTGCTTAGTGCTGCAGACCTCTGCCAGCATTACAAACACAGAACATTCAAGTCCCATCTATTTCAGTTCATGTCACCCAATGTGATACTTTGTAAAATCACTCATAAAAAGGAGAACAGTTTCCTTGCCCATCATGCCCTTCTCCTGGTTTTATTTTGGTTTCCCTCCTGCCACAATTTGATGCTGAAGAGAAACAGAAGCAAAGCATGGGCTCGGAGGGTATGGAGACAACCTGACCCTGGCAATAAACACCTATCTATTCTCCAGCAGAAACTGTGTGCTGTGCCTCTGATACCTTAGCAGCGTGTCTACTGGTGAGAGATAGATGATGTCTTTGTCATCTTTGCTAATAATTCTCATATGTTTATATACAGATCTGATCAGTCTTGCTCTACAGGAAGACTAAAATTTTATCAGCACACAAACCACAGGATTGATTCTTTTGGCAGTAAGACTGGTTGATACTGTCACAGAATGACTGGGGTTAGCGGGGACCTCTGGAGATCATCTAATCAACTCCCTGCTAAGGCAGGCTCACCTACAGCAGGTCACATAGGAACGTGCCCAGGCAGGTTTTAGCCATGTCCAGAGAGGGAGCCTCCACAACCTCCCTGGGCAGCCTGTTCCAGTGCTCTACACCCTCAACATGAAGAAGTTCTTCCTCATATTCAACTTTATACATACACACATTGGTGTCTTCATATCCCACTGAGAATGGAATCATGATCCTTCGGAAGAAATAAGTATCACCATTTATTTAATATTTGATTATAAAACAAAGATAGGAATTCTTTGGTTTGTGTATTTAGTTCAGACGCACTTCTAATAAAGCTAACACTAAATCACAAACAGTTTTTTGTGTTCTAACACACAAAGAACAGTTCTAAAACACCATCTTGGTAAGTGCTATATGAAATCTGCTTAAGTGATGAAAATTAAGCTTCATGTTTAGAAAGTCAGCAAGTATTTCAATAGCATTATTGTTCCCCATAGAAATACTCATTTGAAACTGCTGGCATTTCCAGAAGAATGGAACTACAAATATACACAGTTCAACACTTCACACTTGAATTTAAAAAAAAATAATATATATATAATAAATATATATATGTGTATATATTATATATATATAAAATTAAAAATAGAGACCTTCTGATCAGTATCAAGGACATTATTTTCAGCTGGAGGTGATCACGACATTAAGGGGCCCAGTGAGGCAGCCAGACCTTCGCCCCTGGAGATCATTTCAACTTAAATGCACAAAGCCTGAGGCAATCACACCACCTGCAAGTGGTCAGACTGAGTCACCTCCAAAGGTTGTTTCCAACTAAAATTGTTCAAGTATCATAGGTGTCTGTGATATTTGTCCTCCTGAACACACACTCTTGCTGAGAAGTACAAAGGGAAAAACACATCTCTTATGTTAAGACGACCATGCAGCAGTCAGTGAACCAAACCCCAAGCTAAATGGCCACAAGCTTAAAGCCTTACTCCACCAGACAGTGCAATACTAATGGAGAGCATTCTCCCTATGCTGGGGCCAAACTGCTTGTTTTTGAGAAGGAGTTGCCTACATATATGCCGTATCTTAGAAACAAAAGGAAAGCAGGTTCTACACATGGACAGGGAACATTTTCTGAGGGCTCTCTCAGAACAGACTAACAAGAAAGTGTGCATACACTGCAGCCACAGAAGACATTTGTCAGATTTCTGCATCTTGAGTCTGACCTCCCCAAAACCGGGCAACAATGAGCTCAAGGAAAACCATTATGCAGCCACAGGGGAGCAGGGGGAGTGAGATGCATCTGGAGCATCTGCAGGAGGTTAAAGGAAACACCCAGGAAATTCCTGTTAGCACAAAGAAATGGAGTGGAATGAGGAGCCAGAGGTCACATCCTGCCAGCTAGTATGGAGGTGCTGCAATTGATTTTGCTGGAAATCAGGAAACCGCCTCATACTTGGTAAAAATAGTGCCTGCTGCTGGGAAACAGGAACCTCCACTGCTTGCTCAGCTTCAGACTACACTTCCATTTTAGATGGTCCCCCTGAGGAAACAAAGCAACAGCACGGCTCACCTGCTCTCCAAGAACCTTTCTGAACTGTGGGCTAAATTTAACAGTGTAGAGAGCTCAAAGGTAATTAGGATAATGACATTCTGCAATATCAGTATAGTAGAGACTCTTAAATTAATGCTAGGACAGGGAGAGATGCAAGTACAATCAGCCCTTAAGCAGTACTCCACTGGTTAATCAGGTCATAAAAGTGAACTGCAGAAGGAACAAAAAAAGCTCATGTAATTTTGTTGGACAGGAACTGTTGTATAGTACAAATGTACAGCTTTCACCTGCATATTTGGATCTTGCATGGAGCTCTTTAGACCCTGACTCCAGTGTCCTGAGTGTTCCTGAAACACACAAAGAAAAAGAAATTATTGTGTAAGAACCCAATTGAAAGTTTTAAAGCATTCAGTGAAGTACTTTCATTAGTATACAACAGCAAAAGAACACTTGAATGACAGCTGAATGACTTCCTTTCTACAAATGCCAACATGCCTGCTCCAACTGCCCCAGAGAGCTACTTTTGAAACCTTTTAAGGAGATACTGTTAAGATTTAAGGTTAAGTCTTTCAAATGTTGGAAATTTAAAAACACAAGGCTCTAGTTCTGCTGGAATTTAATAACTTGCATGCACATGCTATGGCACAGTCCTCCATTGCTACTGATGACAGATTATTTTACTAAAAGACACTCTGCCTCATGGATCACAACAAGTGCAAGGGCCAAAGGAAGCAGAAGAATCTCCATGTCCTATCATATGCTGCTCTGCACAGAACAAAGGAATGCTTGTGGTGTGTGGCCCTACTCTTACATGTACCTGTTTTTTCATATTGTGCAAGTGGCTTGTACAAAAAACAAGAAAGGCACAAGAAAATCAAGTCAACACTAGCAGGTATCTCTTAACTTGGTTACTCAATGCCTAATAGGAGGTGCCTTGAGTTTTTTCCAAACAGGTAATGTTTTAATTCTCCACATCACTTTACAGGCACTATCAAATATTCTTACAGAGAGAGATGTTCAAACATTACAGTAATGACAAAGAAACTGGGTGACTCGTCTTGTCTGACACTAACCTAACTAGCCTGAATTCACAAATTAAATGGGTGGTCAAACCACCACAAGCTGGGACTGACATCTTGTGTTGAGGGCTTTCCTTTCCATGTCTCCTCCTCCAGCAACCGCACTGTTATAAGTCCAGATGCACTAAGCAGTCTCTTAATTTGTCCACATCAGCAGGGCTAAAAATTCCCTTTCCAAAGATTATGGCTGGTAGCATTCACTAATGTCAACATGGTTCTACTGTAAGGAATGACCCAAGGAAAAGGAAAAAACAAACACATAAGAATTCAAAAAAAAAAAAACCAACCCAAAAAAACATTAGTGTCAAGTTGTCCCATTCTGTGTGTGTAAGCTTTTAGATAACCACTGCCCTATCTGTAACATTGCAGAAAGCATCGTAAGAGCCAGCACCGTGTCCTTCTGTGACTCCAGATAAACAGAGCACATGTGACTTGTCCTTCTAGCAGAAACTGCAGCAGGAACCAGAGCTTAAATCCTTCCTGACTCCAAGCAAGCACCTTCACACACATGCATCCCTTCAGCACAGGTTAGAATGGGTCCCAGAAAACTTTCTCAGGGCTGGGTTTCATGTTTCACATGCTCTGAACACTCTTGAGGATCTGAGTTCACCTGAGACACCTCCCATCAAGAGTACCCACAAAAGTGAAAGACCAAAAGCCATGATGGAAGAGACAACCCCAGGAGAAACAGCACAAGTATTAACACTTGCCTTTTTCCTTGAAGTTTCTTCATGTGGAGATACGCCAGTATTGCTTAGCTTGGGATTTGCAGAACTGCCTTTTGTATCCCCCACCTCCATCTTCATTGTTTTTCTGGGCACAAACTCTACATCATCATTCTCACAGGAGTCCTCACGTGACACCTTTTTGGTTTGTATTTTCTCTTTTGCTTCGGTAACAGTTTTCCCTGATTCTTCAGAGAATTGCACCGTGTAGGGGTAAAGTTTATTCACAATATGCAGAACTTGGCCTGGCTTCATTTTCACTTCTTCATCCTTGCCAATATTCATGAGATCAACACTAGTTGGGTTGATTCCTATCTTTGGTAGGGACAAAAAGGAAAATAAATAGCAAATGATATTGCAGCTGGAATTGCCAACTACTTCTCCACTGTCCAACCACTTCTCACACTTTCACAAAACAAACTGTTATTTATTCTGTTCTAGGAGAAAATGAGGACAGCAAGGTGGTCAAATTTTCACTTGTCTCTTTTATTGCATCCATTTCCAGCTTTATGCCACTCTAAAATATTCTTCCCCCCCAAAAAAGTGTTTTAAAGACTGAGAATTTACCTGATGTTGAGCTGATAATTGAAAAGCAATACAACTTCCTTTCTCCCAGGCATAACTGACAATGCAAAGTGGCAGAGGCAACCTACAATGACTGGCTGATAAATGGATTTTGCCTGATCATTATCACATCTTTGGTTCTATCAGCCATCAAAAAAAAAACCCCAAACCTTCCACAACTGCCCAGTCCCATCTCCCAGACACAGTGCCTGGAAGAATGGGTTGAGGATTCACAGTAGGGCTCCCTGATGCTGTCTGAGACTGGAGCATATCTGGAAGGAACAGTGCAGTCTTTCCAGTTCAAAATTAAAACAAGATGAACATATCATTTCCAAGGACCACTCATTGTGCAATCCTTGGTCATACAACAGCTACAGGTCATTCAGACCCAGTGAACAGAATCATCACTTGCAGCATCTGCGGAGTTTAAGTACATATAAAAAATACTGTACACCCTGTTAACGTACCTGTTTAACTGTGACATAGCCCTTGTTACAGTCTGCTTTTAACTGAACTGGAAAGAAAGAACAAAGTGTCACAATGCTGTGTAAACAGAAAGGCCAGAACTTTGCTGAACCATCCTTGCAGAAGGCACCTCTGTATTGTAAGACCTGCTACTTTTTGGAGCTGATCTCTGTGAATGTACAAAAAGAATACTTCTGCTTCATCCTCTGTTTCCAGGACCACAGATAAAATGGAAACAAACCATAGGCTGAGGCGTACCTGAGTATTCCACATCATGATCAGCACAACTACTTAGAATACAGACAAAATCTGTGGAAGTCTTTTACACATTCCTGCTATCCTCACCAGCCCTTTTTGACTTTGTGTAATTATAATTAACAGGGCATGGAACAGGACGGTGTCCAAAAGGAAAAAAGATAAGGCAGGGAAGATGTGAAGTCCTGTTCTGGTTTTGACAGGGACAGAGTTAATTTTCTTCCTAATAGCTGGTACAGTGCTGTGTTTTGGCTAGCCAAAGGGGTATTCCATACCACATGTACTTTGTGCCCAGTATATAAAGTCGGGGGAGTTACCAGGAAGGACCAGACAGCTGCTTAGGTACAGACTGGGTATCAGTTAGCTGGTGGTGAGCATTGTGCACCACTATTGGGGTTTTTCTTTTTGTTTGTTTGGTTTATTCCACTATCTTTTTATTATTATTATTATTTTTGTTACCAATATATTCTACTTACTTGAATTATTAAACTCTTCTTATCTCAACACATGGGTTTTACCTTTTTTCCAGTTCTCTCACCCAGCCCTCAGGAGAGCAGTGCTACATAGTTGCTGGCTGGGGCTAAACCATGACAAGTATTTTATAGATCACAGGTATTTTTATATACCCTCCCACTGCATCTATAAAATAAGTCCTACTAAAAACCAGTTGGTGGAAGACTAATGAGATAAAGTGCTACTCACAAAGCAAGAGTGCAGGCCATGAAACATGACTGTGGGTCTTTGGACCCGTGTTCAGGTTCAATGTCTTAGTTCACAAAGGTGATCTTCCTGATGCGAGGTGTCTCCTCTGCTTTTTTAGGACCCAGAAAGGTCCACAAGTGCATATGGAAAAAGCTTGAAAACTCCAAGAATCAAACAATACTATGGGCAATGCAGAGAAAGGAGACCATAAGCCAGTGACTGCAGAAGCAAGCCCAAGGAAAGCCTGTTTCAGTTCCAGGGAAAAACTGTGATTTCCCATTCAGATCCTGCTCAAAGCAAGCTTACGGCTTACGCGGAAGCACTGGTTCATTAGCTTTACTGTAATTTACCCAAACAGAAGAGCGATATTCATGGCCCATGGCATGGAGCTGGAATTAGATGATCTTGAAGTCTTTTCCAACCCAAACCATTCTACGATTCTATGGTGAACATTGCACACTTTTCACAAGTCAGGTTTTTGCTGCTGCATGAGGGAAGTGGGATTTGAGCTAAACCTTACCTTGCTGACGTGAGCACTTCTTATCCGTTATCCCAGTCTCTGGACCACGCCCAATCACCACTGCTTCCATGTGTGGCAGTTTTACTCGCTGATTGCATTTCTCCTTCCCCACCAGCCAGCACACACGCATTACTGTGAGAGCAAAACACAGAGTGTGTTACTAACATGCACCTCCCAGTGGGTCGCTGTCCTGTGGAATAGCGTCCAGGGATTCTGCTGCCAGTGTGTCCATTAGCTGAGTCACTTCTGCTAACTGGGCTCATGCTTCTGAAAGCCAAGGCCAAGTGTGGCATTAACACTTGTGTAATCTAAGTGCAAGTTGCTGTTGAAAGGGCAATCCTATTTCCTTCCTTCCATATCACTAGATATGTTCTTACAGATCATATATGGGAAATCTCAACTGGATCAACAGCTCCATCTGACAGACAAGCCTACCCATAAAAAAAGAAAAAAAAGGTATTTGCATCCCACTGAATCAGGATTGATCTGTGAGATTCATTTATGCACCAAAACAAAGAGCCAGAAGAGGGCAACAGAGGGGAATAGCTTCATCTAGGAACAGGCTGCAGATGGCCCATGCAGTGAATCTGGGCCTCAGGTTTATGCCGACGTGACCCTGCAACGATCCCTGCCTCGTGCTTGGCATTAAGGGCTCCTCCTCCCAACTCCCGGTGTAAAGCGACCCTCCATGCCCACTGTAACACACTCAGCAGTGTCCGGCATGTCATTATGCCCACCGAGCAGCACCTCCAGCTCGGCCTACTGCCCGGGACTGCCGCCCTCCGTGGACACCTCCCACACGGCAACCACCGCTAGCACCTTACGGCCCCAGCGGCCGGCCGGGCGCGCCCCATCCCCGCCGCACCCCTGCCTCCGGCTGCAACACCACGCTGGTTACCGGTGGGTACTGCCCTGCCACGGAGGATATCGGGAACCAGGCCCCGTGCCCATGGCAACGCCAGGCCCCGCGCGATACCTCAGCGCCGCATCCGACCCAGCCAATCGGCTGCTGCAGCGTCACCAGAGCGCAGGCCTGGCAGTATAACATGGCCGCGCGGTAGCACGCACACCACCCCCAAACCCCACCCCCACCCCTCCCTGGGCGGGGAGCACGGAGCGGGCCGGAAAGGGCGGGGCCCGGCCCCGCTGCATACCCGCCCGTGAGGAGCCCGAGCCGGCAGCGCTGGCCACGGCAGGCTATGGAGGCAGGGCCGGGGACGGCCGCGCGCACCGCCGGGTGGCCCCCAAACCGCCTCCACCCGGGCAGCGCGGCAGCCACCGTCCCACCGGGGAGCATGCGCGGAGAAGCGCACGCCCACCGGGGCACGCCGGGAGTGGCGGCGGCAGTTGAGCGCGCACCGCCGTCGGATGGTGGTGATTGGCCGGCAGCCCTCCGCCTTCCGCTCCTATTGGCTGTCCGCTGCTCCCCGCCCGTGGGCTGGCAGGGTGGCCCTTCCGGGGCGGGGCTGTGCCGGCTCAAAAGCGCCCGGATGCGGGCCCGGCTCGGAACTTTCCAGAAAAGTCGGGATCGGCGTTGTGAGAGCATCCGCCGCGGAGTGCGGGACCGCCCGCACCATAGGGGCCGGCCTCCACCATGGTGAAGGAGACTACCTACTACGATGTGCTGGGCGTGAAGCCCAACGCTTCGGCCGAAGAGCTGAAGAAGGCTTACCGAAAGCTAGCGCTGAAGTACCACCCCGACAAGAACCCCAATGAGGGCGAGAAGGTCGGTGGCGCGGCGCGGCGGGACGGGGATGTGGGGCCGCCCGTCCTGCGGGCACTCGGAGGGGAGGGGAGGGAGGTGCCCGTCCCGGCGGGTGCCGCGGCGCGGGGTCTGAGGCACGGTGTATGTCTCCCGCAGTTTAAACAGATTTCGCAAGCTTATGAAGTGCTGTCGGACCCGAAGAAGAGAGATCTGTATGACAAAGGAGGCGAGCAGGCCATCAAGGAGGGTGGTTCTGGTGGTGGCTTCGGGTCGCCCATGGATATATTCGATATGTTCTTTGGCGGCGGTGGGAGGATGCAGAGAGAGAGACGAGGTAATGTGACATATTCCGACGCTTTCCCGGGCTTTTGCAGCGTGGTCCGTGCGATACGCAGGATTGGGGCCTTGGAGGAGAGCGCTGTAGATGTACGGCTTTAAATAGCGTTAAAGCGAAATTACAGGGTTGGACTCAAAATGGGAGAAAACGTTATTCTTAGTTCTTACCACGCGAAGAGAGCAGGGGAGGGCATTTGGTTCATATGGTGGTAGTTTGATCTCTTATGCATTGTCGCATGTTAATAGCTAACCGGTTTCCGTGTTTGGAAAGCCTCTAGCAGAGACCAAGCCTAGCTTCTAACAGGCTGAATAGGGAACGGAACAGTGACATACCTTAAAATGATTTTGTAACTTAGCTACCGTAACCGTAGTGTTTAAATGTGAATTTGGCCTTTCGTTTTATCTAACTGTGTCTAAAGAAGATAAATTCAGTCCGTGAAGCCTTTCTGCTTTTGTGTGCTGTTCAGTGGCATTGAATTGAAGCTGTAGTAAAATGTTGCTGAGAAATTAAAGCCCAGATTAATCACACCAGTGTTAGTTAAACTTAAGGGTAGTACTGACCCTGTAATTTCTTACTGTATATCCAGTAAAAAAGGGAAGAAAAAAGAGTTTGTGTCAGACTACTACAGTGATGTATCACAGTGTTCCTAGTAAGCCAGAACTTTGTATCCTTCACAAAATTAAGCCTGCTTTAGCTAAAGTTCTAATTAATTTCCGATCGTATAAATGGAACTGATGGATTCAGTTTCCATAAACTACCCTGGTGAGAGGAGGAAAGTACTTTGCTGGCTCTAAACAATGTCTCCCACTTCCTTGTAGGAGATGTGTTCAGTTACTTTGTTAAAACTGGAGTCCTGCCTTACAAAACTTAAATGCTTGAAGTTTTATGTATTTTGTTTCTGTTACTGGCTTTGAGTTTCTGAGGAATCTGACATTCTAACAGAAACATTGTTGACAAAGCTGTTAGAATTGTAACCTAATCTAGCATCGGGTGGTAGGAAGGCCCTACTGACTAATGCCAGCAAAACAAGACAAAGCTATATTAAAACAGGATGTTAAAGCCCACAGGCTCAGTTTATCATGCCTCGAGCATAGTGACATGGGAAGTTTCTGTTACTTGGAGACTGAGCTTTCAAACTTGAGTATCCATTTTCTCCTACAGGCAAAAATGTGGTCCATCAGTTGTCAGTAAGCTTAGAAGATATGTACAATGGTGCAACGAGGAAACTTGCACTGCAGAAGAATGTTATCTGTGACAAATGTGAAGGTAAGGGAAAATGAAACTAAACACAAGCTACGTCTAAAGACTTTTTTTTTCCTGGCAGCACATAACCATCTGCCTCCAATTTTCACTCTCAGGTCGTGGTGGTAAGAAGGGTGCTGTAGAATGCTGTCCTAATTGCAGGGGAACAGGCATGCAGATCAGAATTCATCAGATCGGGCCAGGAATGGTGCAGCAAATCCAGTCGGTGTGTATGGAGTGTCAGGGGCACGGGGAGCGCATCAGCCCCAAGGACCGGTGTAAGAGCTGCACTGGAAGGAAAATTGTCAGAGAGAAGAAGATACTGGAAGTTCACATTGACAGAGGTGAGGTGTCTCAGTGAGATAAAGTACTGAACCTGGATGTACTGGCTGACTTTGCAGCCATGAAGCAGAAGCTTTAGCCAAGTGCATGGTGTTTATTTGGTGGTAACACTGCTGAGTGTATATACAGTTAAATTGCCTGTTGCTGACTTTAAAAAGTATGAGGCTTGTTTTTAGGGGATGTTGGATTACTTGTGTTTGCATCTAATGCCTATGCACATAACCAGTAATGGATTCTGAAATATGCAATATTGTAAGCAGTGCATGACTTTTGAGCAACCTCACAAATGTGAATCTTGATCAGGTCGCTGGACAGATAAAAATGAAACTCATCATTTGTTGGCTCTGTTTGCCTAATGAGTTTTCACTCCCTGTATGGAAACGTTGCAGGCTCCGATCTCTTCTGCTGTGCTTCAGTGTGAAGGGGAACCAGGTCTGCTACAGAAATAGGGTGCAGAGACAGTGCTAAGCCTCTCATGCTTAGTACTGTTCACTACGCAACCCTGACAGTCCTGCACAGCACGGGCGCTCTTTGCCTGGGAAAATGCAGCTCAATACACAAGCCCTCACAGTGGTGGGAGAACGCAACAGTGCCAGTGACAAATGCATCTCTGTTGCGGAGGCAGCTCAAAAAACTGGTGGGAGAAGTCTCTGGAGTAGTGCAGCTTGTAAGACAGAGCAAGCTGACAAGCACATGGTTGCTGCAGATTTGCGCCCAATCATCACCTGCAACTGTTAGATGTGGAAGCACACCTTACGCAATGCCTGGATATAGTGGGGAAATGCTACAGTAAAATTAGATATGAGGGCTAGTAAGGATATGTTACTGGCATTTTAAACAGGGAAATCACTGAAGAGAGGTGGGGTTTTTTTTCCCCCCTTTTTCTTTTGGAAAAACAGATTGTGAGCTAACATGAAGCAGTTAGAACTTCTGGTAGTGAGAGTTGTGTGGGTGAAAGGGTTTCTTAGATAACAGTCCTAGGGTGCTGCTTGCACTTGGCAGGCACTGAGATCATGTTTCATAAGTAGTTTGGCTGCATATATTTATAAAACTGAAGAAGTTGATTGGTCACTTGCTCGCAAAATGTACTTTGCAGTGCTTCTGTTTTCTGTTCAGTGCTTGTGTATGTAGTAAATGCTTTTTGATAATGTTTTAAGGACTTCATCTTGGCAGGTAGCTGTTGTGCACTACAGTTAAGCTTAATGATCTTGAGACATAATTCAGGTTGGCACCACTGTACTGCTGGACATGCAGTGGGATTAAAAAAAAGTCATGAATGCTTTAAGAGGGGGGTCCTGGTATTCTAATTTAAAGATCTAGAGATGTCCTGGTACCAGTGTGTGCTTTTGAAAGTCTTATTTTGTTTCTGGTTTTCAGGTAAAAATATGAAAAATCTTTGTTTGTTTGTTTGTTTCCTGCAATAGGAATGAAGGATGGTCAGAAAATAACATTCCATGGTGAAGGGGACCAAGAGCCAGGACTGGAGCCAGGAGACATTATTATTGTCTTGGATCAAAAAGACCATTCTGTCTTTACAAGGTAAAAACTCTGAAAGCCCTTTGTGTTAGCTCTTGAGATGCTTGTCCTCGTACTTCCTTGATTAGCACTCACCTTTTATCTACTGTAAATATCAGGCGATAGGAGCATGTGGCTGGAATTCACCTGTGAGTTTGAGTGTCCAGGAAGGGCATCCTGGTATAAATAACTAGTCACAGCCATTTGTGTTACACTAGCACAAGATATTCTGATGTGAGCTTTGGCAGTGGAAGGAAATGGAAGGCCAACAAAACTGGTTACAGTTACTAAGAATTTACAAAAATTGAGCTTTTAAGAACTCTTAAAATACTGGTTTTTTTATAGATGTGAATATTTGTGATTATTTTCTTGCTCTCTAGAATAGTGTTCCATCACTTAGCTCAAAAATTACCACTTAGTGTAGGCAGCTGCTCATTGCCCACTTGGCTTCAAGGCACAGAAAACTTCCAACATGTTCTCTTGTTATATGTCAAATACACTGAACGTATCAGTAATGAGTCCTGTCTGTTCCTTCTTGCAAAAGCAAAAATGACTCAAGCAGCATTGACTGTGTCTCCCTTGTTTCATGTTACTGGACAGTACTGCTTGGTGTTTCAACCTTTCTGCTTTTAAGGGGAGGGACTCTTCATTAGGGACTGTAGTGACAGGACAAGGGGTAATGGATTAAAAATTAAACAGGGGAAGTTTAGATTGGATATAAGGAAGAAATTCCTTCCTGTTAGGGGGGTGAGGCACTGGAATGGGTTGCCCAAGGAAGTTGTGAGTGCTCCATCCCTGGCTGCATTCAAGGCCAGATTGGACGAAGCCTTGGGTGACATGGTTTAGTGTGAGGTGTCGCTGCTTATGGCAGGGGGGTTGGAACTAGATGATCTTAAGGTCGTTTCCAACCCTAACTCTTCTATGATTCTAAGTTACTGTTTGTCAGTGAGTCTGTCCAGTATCTTTCAGTCTGATTAAAAGCAACACTGGTTGTCCTGTAGAAGTGTGTTGCGTTTGATAACATACTGCAGTTCAGAGCAGTAACAGGGAATCAGTGGCTGTAGAGAAAGCATTTATCTCAATGCCAACCACACTGGCATTGTACTTAGGAATGGCAAGTTTAAAGGTTCTTAGGAAACAGGCTGCTGGTCTGCCTGACCATCATGTATGGAGCTGAGCTCTGGAAGTTTGTGCCAGAACTCTGTGCCAAAGAGCACTGAGCTAACAGGTTAAGAATCAGTCCTCTTCAGTTTGGATAAGCTTACTCAGCTGATTTTTATTTTACTGAAACCAGATACTGAATCAGCTATGCCAGAGGGACAGTCTGAGCCAAACTGCCTGCATGGTTAGCTGGGACTTGAAGTCACAACTCTGCTGGCATATTTTTGTCTTTCTGCTCACTACCTTCAGTTTTAATATCCTTAGATAACCCTTGATATTACTATCTTGTGGAGTTATGCAGAGGTTATGATCTGGGACAAGTGGAATGTTCCCCCTCTCCTGTCAGAGTCTAAAATTAACTTTTCAACCCCAGTACCAGATCTTCAGAAAGCAAGTGTAACAGACTCTAGCTAATGCACCTGAGATATTAATTTGCATAAAGGAAGAGTTTAATTGTCGATTGGCAGTGTTTTAGGGGTTGAGAGAACTTTTTTCTGTAGCAGGGAAGAAGCAGTGAAGTAAAACTGGATGCAGTTGAGCCATGTTTTAGTTACTTCTGTTCAATAAACACTTCCACACATTGGATAGCTGGACTTGGGCAGTAATGGCTCTCAGTGTGGATATCATTCCTTTAATTGCTGGCTTGATGTGTTGCATCAGTCTTAACTGTACTTTATTTAATTGCCTGGGCTTCTGTTAAAGCTACAGTTTTGTTGTCCTTACCAAGTTAAAAATTGAATTTTGGTGAGATCCTGGTGCTGTTAGAGTAACAGGTGTGATCCTGTTACTGCCTCTCTGTGACTGTTCTTTATTGGTTCTGCCTTAGACGAGATGAAGACCTTTTCATGTCTATGGATATTCAGCTGGTTGAAGCACTATGTGGCTTTCAAAAGCCTATCACAACGCTGGATAATAGAACTATTATTATTACCTCCCATCCTGGTAAGTGTCAGTTTGCTTTCTTTTAGAAGTCCAAGCAGTGAATACAACCTATAAAGCTAAAGAAACAGAAACATCCCATCTTGATGTACAAGGGAAGTGTGCTGGTGTCAACCTTTTTTTCCTAGTCTTTGTAAGTACAAAACTTCAAATGAAGGGATTTTTGGATAGCAGTCAGCAGTAGCTTTCTCTTTGCGTGATATAGTAACAGGCCTAACCTCACAGAAGTATGCTTCCTTTAGGAAGCATAACAAGGCTACAGGAACGTAATGTAGATGCCAACCCGCTTTTCTACTTGGAAATTACCAGCCAGTAAGTCCCTGTTATGACTACTACATATTGCCATAGCTGTCTAACCATAGTGTAGAAGGTTGCATAAATATTAAAGGGAGTTGAAACTAAAGCTGCTTCTGTTGTCTGCATAGATCCTTCCTTTTTTGTCTTTTTTTAGGCCAGGTTGTCAAGCATGGGGCTATTAAGTGTGTCTTGAATGAAGGAATGCCAATTTATCGCAGACCCTATGAAAAAGGACGCCTGATCATAGAATTCAGGGTAAGTGGATCAACTTATTTCCATGGCACAGTTCAGCACTGAATATCCTTCTGAAATTTAGCCTTTAAAGCATTACCTCAGTCAGGAAGAGAGAGCTAATTACTAGATGTCCTTGCCTAGTATTTGTTTTTGATAACAGTGAGAACTTGTAATCCATCAAACACACAGTTCAGAACACTGTGTTGAAAGCACATTAAGTACCAGGAGAATTTGTTTGGTAACTTTGTGAATTTTCATTTGCTTGTCATGTTTCTTGCATGCTCTAGGAAGGGTGGATTAGTAATATCCCCTGTGCTGGAGCAAAGGAGTAGGCTGGAAAAGGACAGTTTCCTCTCTGGAGAAGAGCTAATGCTGAAGAGCTGTGCCATTTAGAGGAGGCACAACCTAATGTCGATATATCCTGTACTCCTAGGGTGATTCCAGAGGGCAGGCTGAGGCAGAAGAAATGTTGGATAAGTCTTGGTCAGGTTCCCATGTTAGAAGCTAACTTCTTACAGGCACTGACAAAAAAAAAAAAAAAGCCTAGTGACTTAGATGTTACTTTTATTTAAGCACTTGGTTTAAGTCATCTGTGGTGATAAAGATACCCGTGGGCATACATTTGACCTGGATGTTGAAAAGCCAATTCAGACAGACTTGAATAACCCCAGTTCTTGGTGATTTCAGGTGAACTTCCCAGAGAGTGGCTTCCTCTCCTCGGATAAGCTGTCTCTACTTGAAAAACTGCTTCCTACAAGGCAGGAAATAGAAGAAACTGAGGAAATGGAGCAAGTGGATTTAGTGGACTTTGATCCGTCTCAGAAAAGAGAACACCACTATAATGGGGAAGTCTATGAAGATGATGAGCATCACCCTAGAGGTGGTGTTCAGTGTCAGACATCATAAATGGGCCAGTGAATAACTTGTGATGCTTGTTTTGTATGTATTAGTGGATGAGTGAAGGACTACAAGCAGTTCACCCTCACTTACTGTTATCTGTTGGTCTATCCAGCCATAGCTATTTCTAAAAACATAAAGAAATAAACTAAGCTATTAAACTGACTTGGAAATTTGTATAAAGCTCCAGGGTGCAAGCTCAGATGAAGTTGATTGCACTTCACCCCTGCCTCTTGAGCAAGGAAACTCCCTTACTTGCTTGTCTTTTATTCCAAGCCTTTGTAATTCCTGTATGTGTGCAACTGCTGAGGCTTAAACTAAGACTGTGATGTTTTTAGGAATTCTAGATCTTATACTCTGTTAAAGTATGCACAAGTACTTATAATTCATAGTAAAGTATAGTAGTATTTTGTACTCTTTAGGATAATATGTTAGTGTTTTGGGCTTGTACCAGTGTTTATTAAATGGGGATTGGCTTTAATGCAGCCACATAATAATGAAGCTGACAAGGATATGGTCAGTCTTCACAGGCACATTAAAATAGTGTGATCCACAAGCTATCTGATGCTACTTCATTTAAGGTCAAGTAGTCTCTTCCTCTGCCAGCTTTCATCCTGACCTTGGAGCTAGATGTGAAGCTTGCTTTTGGTTCATCACCAACTACTGTTTGGCTGTTCTCCTGCACTGTACTGCATATAGAGACAGTGGTATAGAGCTGCTGCAGGAGCTTCCTTTGCTACCATGCATGAACAAAACCCCTCAGGCTTTATTGGCACGCACACACAGTTTGTATTAGCCTGCTGGCATGTGAAGCTTGACTTCTACCTTGCCTACCAAAGTTGGGCACTCCTCCCTTGGTGTGTCCTGGAAAGCAGTACCAGCCCTGTTGGGAGGGCATACATGATGTTGCAGGGGAGAGAAACTGAATACAACCAACTGATGCATTTAGGATGTTCTGGAATTAATGTATTGTGTGCATTATTTTAAGCTGACTCTTGAAGTTTCTGTATGTTCTAAATACTGTAGATGAAGCATTTCCAATATAATTACAAAATCGCTCATTGCCTCTTTTCTTAGACCAGATGTTGGTTTAAAGACACCACCCACTTAATTTCAGGCACTTATTCACAGAAATGCCCTAGCAAAAAACTTCCTCCAGAAAATATGCTGAGAGGACAGGTCCAGATTCAACCTCCAGCTTGGTGGTTTGGTCTTGCTCTGCCATCTGGCTTAGGACAGAGCTTATGCTTTTCATGCTGCTCTGAAGCAGAAGTCACAAAACAGAACTCTTTCTTCCTGGAAATAGCTGCTACATGACAGTATGGGTGTGTGTGTCACACCTGGAGCGTGTGGAAGCTGTCGTGAAACTTAGGAAACATCTCTAGCTATTGTGTTATGGGCTTAATTTTTTAAAGACATCTGGTACTGTGGGTTTTGAACCTCACATGTAGCTCCCTTTCAGGTCCCTACAGAATAGCCAGACCCTGTATTTTGACTGCTGGAGGGTTTTTGTCTGCTTCAGCAGGGGTAAAATCCTGTAGGCAAAGTATCTTGTACCTGAATGAGCTCAACAGTGAGCTGAATGAATCTGACTACTGCTCTTACCAGGAGAGAAGTAACCCTTCCTCTGGCTGGGGCTGACCTGAGACTAAACAGCACTAAAATACACTACTTGTGTTGCAGTTCAGTAAGCACCCTTCTGAACCCATGGATCAAGCAGCTGTGCCAAACCAATTACCTTGGGGATGCCAACAGGACATTATCTTGCTTCAGGTGACTATTATATATATAAAACCATTCCATAGCCTTTTTTTCCCAGGGACACTTGGAGAAAATTGAAGTTTTCCTTTCATCACAACCATATTTGCATCAGCACTGCTGAAGAAATGTTTCTGCTCTTATTCTCAAAACCATGGTGGCCAATTCTGCTTCATGCTTGACACCACAGCCGGGCTAGAGAAGGGGTCAGGTCCAGCTTCCAGGAGGGTGGCTGACCACAAGCTTCCAGAAGCTTTGTAGAACAGCCTATAGAAAGATGATGCTGCTGGTGCAGGAAGGGCAGCAGGAGCACCACCAGCCTAGCACCCTGCTTTGACATGAGCTAGTGACTGACATAAAAGCAAGGTCCCAGGGAAACACACTGGCAGCAGTACAGTAAGCTTGCAGCAAAAGGTATGAACAATTGAAGGTAAAGAGTGAGCAAGGAGGAGGGCCCAGCCCTTAGTCTTTCAAGTGGAATATTGAGTACAATACATGGCCTTTCCCATGTATTTTTGTTCTACAGTGATCCTGTGGGTGCCATACAGCTACAACAAGCAGTTATGTGCCACCAAAACAGTGAAACAAGTTTTTCTGACACTGTCATTTTGGGAATGGACAGCCACAGAAATTAAGGATGTATTAGCACAAAACAGCTGCTTTCCTAACTACCAGTGTTGTGACCCAACTTCCATAACCTTAGTTTGTGTTCACAATTGCATTGCAGTGTTTCTGTATCGACAAAACCAAATTCATTTCGTCAAGCTTATAGTGCTAGTTTATTACAGTGATTCTTTCCACCGTGCACCAAGCACACAGGACTTCTTTATTGCCCAGAAATCCAGCAGCTCTGCTCTTCCACAGGTTTGCTGTGAAACTGGGAATGCCCACTGCATGTTCATTTAAGAGCCTGCTCTCATTTCTGCTTCTAAGGCTACAGGGCCCTAACCGTCCTCTTCTACCTAACTGAGCGTCCAGGCATAAAGCTGTAAAAGCTAAAGCTCAGCTGGAGCTGAATGGCGTGAAGGATGTCAAAGACAACAAGGCCTTCTGTAAGTACACAGGTGGGAATTGCTAGCGGAAATGTGGGCCTGTTGTCAAACGAGATAGGGCATTTGGTTACCTGGGTCACAGGAAAGGCTGGGGTACAGTGAAATGACTGGCCTTGTAGACGAACAGTGGACAATGTCTACCTGGACTTCAGTTTGGCCTTTGACACTGTCTCCTGTCATATCCCCAAAGAGAAGCCGTTGATGTGGGGAATGGATGAGCAGTGAAGTGGACTGAAAACTGGCACAGAGGGTGGTGACCAGAGAAACAAAGAGCAATTGGAGGCCAGTAACTAGCAATGTACCACAGGGGTCAGTGCTGCCCCCAGTCCTGTTAAACAGCTCCAGTGATGATCTGGTTGATGGGACAACATAAACGCCTGAGCAAGTTTGCAGTTGACACAACTGGGAGAAGCAGCTGACATTCAAGAGGGTTGTGCTTCCATCCAGGGACACCTTGACAGGAAGAGAAATGTGCTGTCAGAAATCTCATGAAGTTCAAGGAGGAGAAGTGCCAAGTCCTGCACCTGGGGAGGAACAACCCCAGGCACCAGGACATGCTGGGGGCCACCCAGATGAAAAGCAGCAGGGCAGGGAACAAACCTGGGAGCCCAGGTGCACACCAAATTGAAAGTGAGCCAATAATACGCTGGTTTTGGAAAGAAGAAAACTGGTATCCCAGTTGCCAGCAGGTCAAGGGGATCCTTCCCCTCTCTTCAGCACTGGTAAGGGCATACCTGGGAGTGTCATGTCTAATTTTGGGGTCCATCATACAAGAAGGGTATAGTCCAGGTCACAGGTTTTATTAACAGCTATCCAGTGAACACTATGGTGCTCACGTCCCCAACAGGAGTAACCATACTTAAGGACTCCCCAAAGCCATGTAGACATGAGGCAGGAAGTGAAGAAAGGCTGTACTTGATGCTAGAAGTTAGTTATAAATGCTCTTAATCTTCCCTATAAATCTCAGCAACATACTTCCTTTTTTCTTACCTCAAATGAACACTCTCTTTACCAAGCTGCCCCAAGACAGAAGCCAGCCCTCCTATCAAGCTCGTGGTGCAAGTCCCTCAGCAATATGCATTATCATGATTCACAGGGGCTGGCAGGCACCCATGCAGATAACTACTATCTCGGACTTCAGGAGAATTCAGCTGCTTTATAGGACTTTCAGGTGATCTTTGAGACCAAGTCTTCAGTTTTCAGCTGGTCTCTCTAAATCGTACTAGGAGTCAGGGGAGGGTTTGATTTTAATTTGCAAATTAAAAGTTGGTAGTGGTAGATACCGTATCTACAGGCTTACTTGTGCATAACATTAACAGTGTCATCGCAGCCCCCAATCACATACCTGTGCAGGAACCCAAGATCACTTACTTTGACTGAGATGGCAGTAGCTCCCCCACATGTATTCTGCAAGAACATACAGACATGCACTCAATTCCGTCCAAGCCAGGCTGGAATTCACCCACTGATCACCAATCCAGTAACAGGAGATGAACTGACATATGAGGCTGTCACTACTCTGCACTCCTCAATGGATGATGGAGCTCACCAGTCCCAAGCAAAGTATTTCAACAACAAAGTGACGAACAAAGGTGAACAATGCTTGCTTTAATGCTAGTTAAACCACTAGATGTGGCTTTGTTCAAGTCTTCCATCTGGGGAAGCAGTGTAGCACCTGGTTGATTCTTCAGCAAGGATTTCATTAAAAAGTTTAACATTTACATTAAAAGATAAAATGCAGTTTTTTGATTAAAAAAAATAAACAACGAACATTCAGACCATCACTGTGTGTTTGTGCCAACTGCCGGCTATTCTGCAAATTACCCCTGCAGCCCAGGAGTTTACCATTGCCCTTGCGTAAGCATTAGTTAGTACTTTCACCTTTCGTCTGAAGTACTTGACACAACAAACTACAACTCCTAACGATCAAAGGCCAGATTGTCTCACATTTTTAAGCTAGGGAATCTATTTCCACGTTTAAACATCCAGAACTCTGAGTTTAATGTGCTACAATGACTCTTCTTTCTAAGAGAAATGAATGATGCTGTTTGCGTTGAGGAGGAACAGTTTTGCGCGATCTGAAGGCAAAACAAAGTACAGGTCAGGTAACATCAAAAATACTGTGTTGACAACTCCTGTACAAGTAGTATTTGCCAATGGAGCTTTTCAGATGTATCACTGTCAGATGTTTCTGACACACGGGTGTCTTTTCAGGCAGGAAAAACAATCACTTTTTGCTATCTACAAAATAACTTTATTGCAATATTGTGGGAAGTAAAAAAAACGTAGCAATTGGAACATTACAGCTAAACAGAACAAAACACTACAGTTACAGTGAACAAGCAATGCTGTGTGAGAAGTTAAGCTGATTTCTTTTCTGCATCTCCCTTAGACCAGTATTAACACAGACCAATGAAGTGCATGGGTGAGTACTCACTACTCGTGGGTGAACACTAGCTGATAACCAACACTTGTATAAAGATCAAGCCCAATTGGTTCTAATTTAGGCAATTTTTTAGGTCATACTTTGGAAAAGATTCCTGTGCACATTCACCGTAGAGTGCATTAGTCAGGTTCTGAAACAGAGTCACCACCTGCTCCAAACTGAAGAGCCTGAAGGATTAACTTTATCATAGTGTGCGAATTAAGTAGCACTTCAACTAGGTTCACAGGACCTTGGCCTATGTACATCACATTTTCCGTCTTTTAAAGTACTGATCCCATGCAGCTCACTTCAGTTAAAAGATGGTCTGAAGACATTATGCACTTACAGGAAGAGGGCCCAGGTAATAATTCCTTTTAGCCTGGAAGTGAAGTAAAACAAAGGACAAAAAAAAAAAACCCCAAAACAACCCACAACAAACCAACCACAAAAGCCACCCACAATAAAGCCCAGCTGTACCTCACTGGCACATTAGGAAGGTTTATAGCAGGAAGTGCTGGGAACTGGGGAAGAATAGTTTAGGTCCAAGGAAGCTGCGTGACACAATATATATAAAATTGGAAAAAATATAGTGAATACTGAATACCGAATACAGTATTCACTGTACTAGAAAAGTACACTGGACTAGAAAAGCCTCTGCCTTCAAGCTGAGGACAGAGTAACCTTATCTGCATTCTGGGAAACTGCCTGTTTCAGTGGAAAAAAAAGACATTCTTTTCATTCCACATAATTCATTCAGAGGAAGTATTTCACCATATTCTAGGAAGTCACCAACCACTTATTTTTAGGTGTATATAGTTCCTAGCTCATTCAACTTTTATAAACACTATTGGAAGAGTACAGACTTCAGGAGACAGAAAAAACACTCACTTGAAGTTGCTTCAGCTACTCTGGTTAAAATAAGAAGTACTTGAAATTAACTGATGCTATATTTAAGCATCAATCTACCTAAATTTAGATCAAGAAGTAAAAACGTCATTCTCTGGAAAACTGAACTGAAAATGGAGCAAATACCACACTCTCTTTATTCAGACCTCGTTAAAGCACAAACACCGATAACCTGCAACTAACAGGCACCAACAGGCTTGTTATAAAATCAAGCTATGGCTTCCAGAGCTTGAGCAGGCCATCTTCACTGTAAGTGGCAATCAGGTTCTGGTGGGGGTGGTGAGCAATGCCAATGACATCTTTTTCATGAACCTAGAGAATAAGCAGAAAGATCAACCAAGAGATTCTTCTTTTAGTAAATATTCTCTTCAAACAGGAACTAGCGAAAAGTTGGTCTGAGGTTTAACATGTTTTGTGCATACAGCAAAAGCGGAGGAATGTTTCTTCCCTCCTCCTCCCCCCTGCCACTGGTGTACCTAACAGCTTTAAACATTGACAGCTTGGTCAGATTTTTCATCAAAGCCCAGGTCAAGACATGCTCTAGTTCAAGCTTTGAACAATTCACTCTTGGCTTTGTGGATAAATATTTTCTTAACTTTTTAAATTAAAAGGGCTCTAAAAAAGAGATATTGTCCTGAGTTCAGCTGTAACAGTTATTTTTGCCCTTCCTACTTCTCTTGGCACAGTGCTGTATTTTGGCTGTTGCTACGTAATGTTGACTTTGACCAAGGACTATACAGTCTCTCATGCTCTGCCTCTGAGGAGAGGCACAAGAAGCCAGGAGGAAGCAGAGACAGGACACCCAATCCAAACTAGCCAAAGGGGTATTCTATACCACAGCATGTCATGCCCACAGTATAAACAGGGGAGAGTCACCCTGAAGGCCCAGATCACTTCTCAGGTAGGGCTGGGTATGAGTGGGCAGCTGGTGAGCAATTGTATTGTGCAGCACTGCTGGTTATTGTTTTTAATTTCCTTTCCATTTTTAGTTTCATATTCTCTCCCCTTGTAACTTCCCTTAGCAGCAGCAGTAGCAAGTATCTCAGCCCATTCTATCAATTCTCCTCCCTATCCCACCTGAGGGATTGGGCAGGAGAGCCACTGCATGGTGCTGAGTTACCATCTAGGTTTAAAGCATGACAACATCCTACAGCCGAGTGTTCTAGAACGCATTTGTTATCAATCATGGCTGCTAGAAGTGAAAGAGTCCTTGATATGACACTTCTCCTTACTTCAACTTGAAACAGCACAAGCATTTAAATCATCCTTGTGTTTAGAACTCCCCAAAAGCTCAAAACTAAGAACTTACAGTCAGAGTTCTCTCCAGCTTGCCCGTCACTGTGCTAAAGCAATAGAGCACAAAGTCTTCACCAACACAGTAGATCCATTCACCACGAGGTGAAAGTGCACAGCAGACAAAGTCACCACCTTCTCTCTTACCAGAGCTAAAGCTTCTTACAATCTGTAACGACATCCCCACAAAAATTTAAGCTACAGCACCCCATAATTATGTTCAAGACAAAAATATGTAGGCAAAACTAGGCCTGTTTAGAACACAGGATCTTTCCATAGCTACATTTGGTTTCTGCAAGTCAAGCTGTTCTATAATCTGAGTACAGAACAGTTCTCATAAAGGCAAATGGAAGAAATGGGGTTTAGCCCAAAGCTAGGTTATTAAATAGGTTTGGGGCATTTTTAAAAGGAATGAGACAGAGAGACTTGAAAGGTCACTATTAACATCACATACCTGTCCTTGCATATTCATAATGACGACTGTATTCGATCTGTTGCAGACTACAAAGTGTTCTGGGTTTTTAGGGAGCAGAATGACACAATTCACAGTAATGTCTGTCCCAGCGGTGCTGCCAAGAGATTTGAAGGTGTTTGAGCACTCGGTTGTCTTCACATTCCAAACCTATTACAAGAAAAATGTGCAAAACCAATCAATAAATGAACAAACAAAGGCCCTGATTCAGGGTTCAGATTTTTTTAAGGCTCCTGAAGGGAAATATGAATTCCAAAAACTATAGTTTAAAGCAGATAAAAGACCACCAAAAATAAGTTATATCTATTTTGAAGCCTGGACACCACAAACAATTTCACTACCACTGAACTGAATGTTATTTTCCATTTCCCAAATTCAGCCTAGCTCCCTTTTGTTAAGCATATTCCCTAAGAGGTGAGTCCAAACTTGCTTTCTCATTTTAGCTGGTGTCTGTGAATATACGTGCAGTCTCTGCATGTGCAATTTGACTTCCACAAGACAGACACAAAAACTGCAGGGGAAAAAAAAAGCGCCTCACTGATATCAGTGGGAGACACACCCCAGATTGCAGCTGCTTCAGGTCCAATACCAGGCTGTTCTAGCTGTTTAGAAACAGGAAACGTAGCTGCTTGTTTAATATTTAAAAAAAAAAGTAACTCTTCATCTGTGGAATGGTTTTGCTGTTTACATACTTGTACCGTCAAAATGAAAGGTACACCCTCTTATTCTATTTCCATGATTTGAGGCAGAGGGCAATTTTGAAGTAACACCCCATTTACTACAATCAAGATCTATCACATTCTCTTAGGCCAAATCTATAAACCAGATATGTTTATCCATCCCCTCCATGCACTACATTGATGCCCTACTTACGGTGGGTGCTTCTATATTAGTTTTCATTATTAGTCAGTAATGCCCTATACACAATGTTTTACTCCTCTTTACTACACACCAAGTAGTTCCACACTTTGCTGAAACTAGAAGCAACTCCTTAGGCCAGTTTTATTAATGTCAGCTTACGTAGCTTACACAGCAAGGGACTCCTAAACACCAAGAAATAAACATGTATCCAACAGAGTAAGCAAGAAAAATGCTGTTATTTCAGATCAAGGAATCCTCACATTCTAAGACTACAGAAGTCAATTCTACCTCTTGAATTAAGCAGGAATAGGCAAATAAGGGTTGCATTTATATCCTCCTTTAATGAATACAGCAGAAAGACTCTATAGCAGTCTGTGAACACAGTATGAAACTTTATCTGTTCTCATTTACAGCAATCTACAGCAAAGGTCACAAACAGAAACACTTTTACTGAAGATAGCCCCAAGTCCTTCTCCAATGACTGCAACAGTCATAACACATCAGCTTCAACATATAAAGTGTCTGAATACATTATTTATATAAAGGATAAATAAATGCTATCTTACCTTCACTGTGCCATCAGAAGATGCACTAATAATATAATGGCCATCCTGGGTAAAAGTAGCTTCATTGACAAAGGAAGAATGACCACGGAATTCCTTTAAAGTTTTCCCAGATTTTAAACCATGAATCCTGTCACACAGAAAGGTCAAACAGAGTGAGTAACTGAGGTAGTGTGAACAACCCCTTGGCTTTACTGTATTTTATTTACCTTTGACAGGTAACAATAAAAAGTGCTAAAAATCCACAAACTGTCTTTAGAACAAGCCCCTTTCAAAGCCATTACGTGTTCCCCTGAAAAGCTTAGGGAAATACCATCAACCTTCAGCCTCAAGGACCTGTATGTAATATACACTGCACATGTTAGGTTAACAGAACTACTAAAGGGGGAACTATGAAGCTGACAAAAACAATTACAGAATCAAGTTCGGAAGTCACTAGTCTAACCGAGGCCAGCTTGCTCAGGGCCTTGACCAAGCCCTGAGTTACGAAAAATTCTCTCCTTGGACCCAGCCATACTTCTTCCTCTTTTCCAAGCTGTTGCCAGTGCCTCTTACGGTGCAATTCTGCACAATTTGCTCAGCCATCTAAAATGAAATTACGGAGGCGATCTGTATCAGCCTTAAATCATACTACCTACTGGCTACAGGAGTATAGTTTTCAAGCAGAAGTCTGAAGCCTTGAGAATGAAATTACTTATTCCATTTTAAGTTTCATGTCCTTGATTCAACATCCAACCTTACATAATTTCAATTAAAACCCTTATGCTATAATTCATATGTATCAGGATTTCAGCAGATTAACATCTCTTAATAAGATGTTTTGTAATGCCAGTTCACAGATCCACACATCTCTTCATCTAAAGCAATATTATTGGTGACACTGGGTTTTACAGCAGCCTAATACCACTGAACATATTACACAATCCCATTCAATTAGACATAAAATGTATGCACTCATCAAGCACTGAATCAATTTGATTCATAATCTAAATCCCATATCCTGCAACTCAATTCTGAAAGACAGATGAGAACTTCTGAAACCTTGACCAACTGGACAGATGGACTGAAAGAAGCCTCACAATGCTGAAAGCAGATCATTGCAGAACTGTCTTAGGCACAAGAATCAACTGGGGACAGACCAGCCACAGAGGTCTGCAGCAAAGGACCCAACAGGCCTTGGGGAAACCAAAGTGAAAGCTAGGCTGTGTGCTATGGCACTGAGGAAACACACCAGATGTACTAGGAGAGGCAGAGTCTGTAGATCAAGGTTCCTCCCTGTAGGAGATGGTTTATGTGACTTGGACAGAACACCCAGCACCGTACAGCTTATCAAAGGAGACGTGCTGGTGTTAGTTGGACATAAGCCATGGGACAAAGTGGAGGAGAGCTCTGTGTGAGCAGAACTGCAGGGAGAAGCGGAACTGATAAGAGAAACGGAGTGAGCAAGAACGAAGGCCACCTGCTTTCCCAGCCGACCGGAGCAGAGGAGTGAAGAGACTGCGGTTTTCTACTGTTACATTGTTTGCCTATACTGTCGCTAAAGAGATAAGTAGAAAGAATTTGTTAGCTTAGTAGTAGCCGCGGGGCAGTAGCCAATCAGCATGCTTTCTTGTAAGGGGTCTGTCTATATAAGGACCTGCTTTTGTAGAAATAAATGACATTTAGCTTGCATCAAGCTGCATCCCGCCTCTCAATCGCGACACCTCCCTACTTAGCAGAGGTGCAGTCACCTTGGGAGGTGGTGGATCCCCTCTAAGGGGTCACTAAAATAGCCGGAGGATGGCACCACAGAACAGTGAGGGGGGGCTGAAAGGGTTGGGTGCCTTCAGCCCAGAGAAACGAACATTCAGGAGCATCTAATTGCTGTCTTCCTCATGGACAAGAAAAGTTAAACCAAGTATTACTAAGTAAGTCAGAATAACCCTAAAGAAGAAAAGAAATTGAACAAGACAAAACTCATCTAAGCCACTTTCAACTGCAGCAAGGTGGCTGCATAGCAACAGAACTTTGCTGCAAACCAAATCTACCCAGCAGTAAGCAAATTCCAAATAGGTGCAGGATCAGAATTACTGCACTACACAAACGTTAAGTAATACTTTCCAGATGCTAAGAGCTGCAGGAACAAGGGATTTATAACGTTGCTGCCCATCTGGTAATTCAGGTTAGGACAGAGTTTGAGCACTGTAGTGACTACCTGCTATTATTAGAAGTTACAATTAACTTTTATTCTTGATTTTACCCACTTTGCAATGATCCCAAAAAAAAAAAAAAAAAAACCAAAAAAAAAACCAAAAAAAAAAAAAAAAAAAAAAAAAAAAAAA